>JAPMOR010103763.1:309807-404899 GCA_026543865.1 Argiope aurantia | reverse complement strand
TATAAACATGTTGCATCAGTGCAGAAAATAATCAATAGTACCGTTTCGAGAAGTACAAAGTTTACCCCGTTTGAGCTTTTAACTGGAGTAAAATTAAAAGATATAACTGATTTACATTTAAAGGAAATATTGGAAGAAGAATACACAAAAGCAATGATGGAAGATCGAAATAATATGAGAGAAGAAGCAAGGGAAAACATTTTGAAGATGCAAGAAGAGAATCACAAAAGTTTCAACAAACGAAGAAAAGTGGCGCGCATCTACAAACTTGGTGAATTAGTGGTCATACAACGGACGCAGTTTGGAACTGGACTCAAACTAAGAACAAAGTTTCATGGACCGTATCGGATTTTTAAGGTTAAACCTAAGGATCGCTATGACGTGGAAAAAGTTGGATGTCATGACGGACCAAATACAACTTCCACATCAGCTGATTTCATGAAAGCATGGTCTTCAGACTAAAAGAAAAAAAATGTTTATTGGTTTATCCAGATACTGTTTTCTTTTTTTTCTTTTTTTTTTTTTATTCTTTCAGATTTTTCTACTTTGATTTAACTTTCGAGGACGAAAGACATGTCAGGATCGCCGAATTTAGTGACGAACGCCTGATGACGAGCGCCATCTGTTGACCAACAGGTGTTGATGCTTGTTAGACGGAGTGCAGATGAGACGAGATGGGTCTGAACGAAAGTCAAGACGTGTGAGACGAGACGGGTCTCTGAACGAAAGACGCGACGTAACATGTGAATTAATCCTGCGACGTATTCGAAGAAATCTATTTAATGTTCATTTCTTTTATGTTAATGTAATTGTTCGTCCTAAATGTAATTAAATGTGCGTGATTCTAAATAGTAGTGATTCCTAAGTCCTATATATATATATGTAATGATATTTTAATTCTAATTTCAATTTAATCAATTTTCAAGATTTCTTCTTAATTTAGCCCATAGTAACTTTATTCTAAAATATTCTCTTATTTCGTGATCCAATTTCACTGTCTATACTTAATTAATTCAAGAGAAGCTTTGTTAAATTGCCGAATCAGCTAAAAGTCTAACTTTCTCACACTCCGCGTGAAGAGGTAAAATACCGCTGAGGAGGCAAATTCTTTTTTAAAATCTCCCTGTGTTTCCCTTGCCTTCTCCGCGCGTGTAACGAAAATCCCTATCGAAATCTCTTAATATATTAGCACTATGAAGAAATGTTTTCCCTATCAAAATCATAGGTTATATAAGACGAGGAATAAAATGTCCAAGAGCTTTTTTCCTCATTCCTTTTATGTGTCGTTCTGTGTGCTCATTGCTTCTACATATGCCTGCTTCCTAAAAATGAAATAAAACGACGTCACGAAATAACAAGTCTCTTCACTGTCTTCAAACTGCATTCTGCTTCACATAAAATAATGCTTACATGTTAAAAAGTCGACAAGGATAGTTGCCTGTGAAAAATTGTCAAATGAACTGAAAGAATTAAAATTAAATCCGCGTGAAAGGAAAATGAATCATGCAATAGCTCTTCGTCGACGCTCTTCGTTCCGGCCAGCCGTCTCCTGTGTTTCCGTTGAGAAGCTCTTTCACCGCCGTCTCCTTTGACTACCTCCGGCCACATCGTTTCACGCAAACCGTAGTCCAGGGTCCGGTCCAGTTCCCGTTGAATCCCGTGCTTTCCATAACCTGTGACTTCATCCGACACTGCTGCTTAATGCCCTTGTGTTTGTGCTCCATTTCATCATGTGCATGCTCCTTATATCCTCAAGGAGTCGATTCTCCTTGTCATCATAAAAAATTTCTGGCTCCTTACCTGTGCTGAATAATTTCGATATCAACATCATTTCCTTATTATATCTTCATCACAATAATAATCGCCAGTGCTAAAGTGAATCAACCAGATTTCGAAAATATCACTTGTGTGTTATATTATCATCTCAATATAAAAATAGTTTTCCGTCACCTGCCGTAATCTCCAGTTCCAGTGCTCAAAATTGCATTTTGTAATTAACTAAAAAAGTGATTATTTTTCAAAAAGTGAACAGAGTTTTTAAAAAAAATCATCCGTCAGCTGACTCAATGAGTGGAATTCAAAATTTATATTCTGTACTTTTGATTTGATTTTAAATTGCATTTTTCTATTATAATATAATTACAAATAATCTTTTTATATTATTCAAAATATCATGGTTTTAGTTTAAAATATTGCGTTTTTTAATTTTTTTATATCTGTTATTTAAAATTTATTCATAATTTTATAATTTGTTGAATTTGAAATTTATGTGCATGCTATTAATAACTAAGAAAAAATGATTTCCCCAATTTTATTAAATTTATCTAACTCAAAGGTTTTTAAAAATTATACATACAGACCTTGTGAACGAAAAAAGTAACATACTAAGATTCTTATATACTTAATAATTAATGGCACATGATAATTAGACAAATATAGTGAATACCTCAGGGGAAATTTTTGTACCTCTGACAGTTATTGAGCTGTCCTGTATTATCACTGTGTCCAAATACTTGTTTTTTTTTTTACAAAATACAAATATTTTTTATATTACATTTTTTTTAAATTTCAAATCTCATATGAGTATTTTGAGTCTTGTGTCTGTTACATTCATTCACAAGTGTTTTGTTTGATATTTTTGAATTTTGCAATTATTATTATCATTTCTAAATGATTTATTTGAAATATATGAATCTCACATTTATTTACATTTCCAAAAGTTTTATAGGAAACCATTCAATTTTACAAGTATTATTTTCATTTCCAAGAATTTCATTATATATATATATATATATATAATTTTTTTAAACTTTCATTTTCAATTTTTCTAGCTGGCAAACAAAGTTTGGGAGCTCAACCGATTTTGAGATGAATTAACTATGATGTCATAGTTCTATGTCAACCTTTTAGAAACGCATCTGCTGTCAAAGAAGCATACATAATAATAATGCAATACTGGTAAAAGCAAATCAAAAAAATATATGCGATTAAAAGATGATGATGATAATTGTCATTTATGCTTTATTCATTGCCTACGCGATTTCGAGCTTCAATATTCATTGTCTACGCAATATGTCCGCTAAGCACATGCTTTTCATTTTTCACGTCATTTACAATAATTTCATTCATATCAATTAATTTTTTTGTACTTTATGGCCAATTTTTATAGCCCGTTTAAAGGAAAATAAATTTGAAAAATCGAAATTCTGCCTATGACCAATTAGTCAAATTTTCCTGCCGATATGCTTTACGAAAAGAAATAATTTATTAGTTTGGGCAGGCGAATACGATGACAATGAAAATAGAAAATCATATTATACAGAGGCAAAAGCAATCATGAATTTAAAAAAGACTAAACAGCATATTCATTTGTCCATAATGAGGACTTCTTGAAACTTCGTATGCAGCAAGTATAATGTGCGTTGTATTTTCAGAGATACATATTTTAAAAAATGAATAAATTGTTCCCGTGAATATAAATAATTAGATTTAGAAATAGTTGTCGCGATAAAGAATCTTGTATCTGAATATATATTTTTTATTTTTATGAAGTTTTCCACTACTGATTGCAATAAATTCGAGATATTAATATTTCATTTTTCTGTGATTTTCATTTTGGTGTAATAAAAATACAAATGGTTTTACCCAATTTTGTTATTGTTATCAAAATTCTTAAGTCACGAAATGAAGCTGCTTGAGCAGCCGCTAACATACACACTCTCAGAAGACATTTTTAATTAGTGTTCTCGAAATCTATAACTGTTTAATATGGATATAACACCATAAAGCTTTTTGTCTTCCTTGAACTTATAGTTATTTTACTTTACTCTTACTTAACAAAATTTGGTCGACAACTCAGAAGTAAGCAGGGCTGTAATATTTCTCATAATATAATTTAGATATAATTTTAAGAAAAGAATTTCACCTCTAAATAGGTTTAATTTTTTTAAATTGCAACTATTATATTTTAGATAATTATTGGCATAATATTTTTCAATGATTGATCTCTAACGAAAAAAAAAAAAAGAATTTATATTAAATCAAATATATTTCCGTAGAAGCAGGAAAAAGCAAATTTGAAAAACAAAAGAATAAGGAATGAGAGAGGGGAAAAAAAAGAAAGAAAATACAAATAAACAGATTCTTAAGTGATAGCGGAAAAAAAATTGATCTGGTCTAGCGCCAAACTTGAAGTTTTTTTACCACTGCAGCATTCGTTTTTCATTATTAATAAGCTTATGCTGCTTTCATTATGAATAAACACAGTTTTTCTCCTTCCGATGTATCAGAAAACTGTGCATAAGCAAATTTTGACATTCTTCTGTGCAACTCGTTTTGTGTTTCTCCTGCTTGTTTTTCTTTCTTTCTTTCTCTGACTGTCTTTATTATTTCTTTTCTTCTTCTTCTTTTCTTTTCTTTTTTTGTTGTTGTTGTTGTTGGTCACCGAAGTTTCAGAGAAGAAAAATAACCAAATAAGATTAAAAGGAAAAATATATAAGAAATTATTAAAATAAAAGCATGTCTTTAGAAAAGTTATTACGGAATTTAAAAAAAAAAACTATTTTTATCTTGTTTTGGAAACCGGTAGGCACAACTAAAAATGCATTAAAAAGATCAATATCGATCCATATGCTTTATTTCATAACAAAATATACGTCACAATACCACGAAATCTCTCACAAAGAATGCCTTACAATACACGCCAGTTTCAATACCCCTTTTGTGCAATGAAGTTCATAATAAAATTGAATCCTGAGTTCATAAATTTTGTATAAGTTTTTTTTGTTTGTTTGAGTGTGTGATTGAAGAGCTACCACAATAAAATATTTAGTTGACATTTATGGAGTAGATAATATTGATTTCAGATACATTAGATGTTTGAATGCAGCTAGCTGCAAGCATGTGAAACTTTTACGTTGTTATGCAACAACACGTAAGAGAGAAAAGGAAACGTTTTAAACATAATATTTTAATAATGCTCTATTCTATCATAGAAATCGATAACCACAAATAAATAGACGTGGGGGGAAATAATGGAATAAAAGATAAATTTTTGCATTTTTTATATTTCCATGTTTATTTTTCTCCGTGATTTCAGGGACGGAATAAAAAGAAAATAGAGGGAAATAATGGAATAAAAAATAAAATTTTTCATTTCCATATTTTTCTTTCTGATTTCAGGAATTATTTAGTTCATAATATATTAAATTAGAGGGATTCATATATTTATTTTCAATACATAGTTGAGAATCGATTTCTGAGAGTAAGTAGCTGTTTTGTAGAGCATTTGTATGCTTTTCAGATCGAATATATTTAGTTTTTAAATCTCTTTTGCATGTTTAATGTCTTTAAGGTTTTGGCTTCGCAATTTTTTAAATGTTAGTGTAAATTTTAGGATTGACTGCATACACTTAATCTGTTTATAATGGTTTTTATCATGACTTATAGTTTTTGGGTGTGAGTGCTTGTTGTTCACTTCTTAATAACTCCGTAATCAATAGTGCTTTTATGTAGTGTAGTTTCTTTTAATTAATAAATAAAGAGTTGAATAGGCTTATGCTTCTGCTATTTTTATAAAACTTTAGCGAGCAACTGGCTGAAAATAACTAACATTTCAAAAATATTATCATATGTTATTTTCTGAGATGTTTTTTTAAACTGTAATACGGTCCGGGTGCCCGTTGATAAGGTTCCAGGTTCGAGACACAATTCCACGGAAGAACCGCCTTTTTCTGATGCACTTCAAATATCCTTCCGCTAGTATGCGGAAGAAATTTGGAAAGGAGGCGCCGATTCAGATTTTCTCTTCGTCGTCTGACTGAAGTTCAAAATTACGACTTCCATCGCGAAGTAGTCTAGTGACATTAATGTAACTAAACTAATATTAAAAACATTTTTTAATCTACAGCTGTAACTTTCTATGGCCATATTTACCGTGATTTGTTTTAGAATTATCGTGTTAGATTGCCCAAGCCCTATATGAGCACTGATACGTTAAATTATCTTGATAAATTAAAAATGATAAGATAAACTATTTTGAATGTTTCACAAACTTTGGTTTTGTTCTTCGATTCCCTCAGAGTGATTTTAATAGTGTCGCGCTGTCTGTATGGTTTTCATCCACTAATTTCACAGATATTTAATAAATTTACCAATTATCTCAGAAGAGCTTATTATCTGTGTGCGCGCTTCATATTATTTTGAGTCTCTGTTACTTGATAATGATTATAGATCTGATACTTTTAGTAATTTGAATGATGTGATTTGCATGATACAAAAATCGTTCAAAACATTCTACAAAATAGATCATTAAACCTAGACTTGCCAAATTTAGCATGCAATTAATTCTTGGACAATAGACACTCATTAAGTAACAAGTTTCCAGATTTTAAGGAAGATCTTTAATTAAAAATTAAACGAATGTTAACGTTTATCCTCAATAGTGTTAAAGCATATAATTGCATCAACACCATTTACAAGATAAAACTTTACTACTTAAAAATACCACTTCAAGATGAAAAATAGCCTCTATCAACAGTGTTGTTTCTCCATTTCTTATTTTAAGAATTAATTTTAAATAAATTTACTAGCAGCAATTTACGTCGTTACTGCACATGCGCGTTGTGACGACACTTGATAATTTTATTTATATTGGTTAGCTTTGATACAATCATGAATGCATTTTTAAAAATTATATGGAAAGATGAATGAAATTTAAAACATTATGATTTCTGTGATGCCTCAAACTCAAGATTCCCTTTAATTTTCTTTTTGTATGAACTATAAACGTAGCAAATATGAATGCTATTTAGCGATAACTGTTAGCTAAAAGTGTTACAAAAATATTGCGTTACAACATGCTACAGGTGTTAAAAGAAGTTACAGATTACATAAATCTTTTTTATGGAAACTCTCACTTCGAGGTTATGTAGAATCATTACTTGATTAAAATACAGAGACTGAAAAAATAATAAATCTTTGGGCTTCATTTATCTAAATATTTTTTATCTGAAATAAATACAAAGCAGTAACTTTCTAGTAATGTTTCTTTTATTAATTGCACTATATAATTTATATGAGTAATCAAAAAGTGAAGTTACATTATTTGGAAAGATAACATGCAATTAAACGATAAGTTAATGTGACTGTGTTGTCAAGGGGCTTCTTGAAGAAGATTCGTATACACTATAAACAGGATAAATATAAAATGAAGCAACTTTAATGTTTATCACAACTTGATTAAAATTATTTCCTTCGAGGGAATAGCATATAAGATTTAGTTTCAATTAAATTCAACGAATATTACTGACGAACCAGTTGGTCGGCAAACGCGGCTAGCGTTAAACATTAACAATTAATTTATATAATTTTCATTTGCTTATTTTTGTAAAGACGGGTAGTTTACTGTTATTTAATACGATAGGTTCTTTTGGTCGTAAGAAAAATTTTGGTTACGAATCAGAAAATGTGCTGTATTACATTACACATATATAACTGCCCATCTGTCTGTGAGAAAAATAATTCAGATTCAAAGCTATAGTTTCAAGCATGATAAACTTTTAAACTTGATTCACCATTCTTTTTTTTTCCGCCTATATCGACGAAAGTAAGAGAAAGTATCATTTTTATCTGTCTACGACGAATATAATTTTATAGAAATGAAATGAATAAATGTTTGTTGTAGAATATTTCCTTACTAAAAATCAATACTCATTATATTTTATCATGAAAAATAAAATTTTTAGCTCGCCATCGGTTAACTTTTAACTTCATTTTTTATAAAGAAATAATCAGATATATTTTAAAACACATAATTTACACAGTTCTGTTACTGTTTCTTTTTATTGAGTCCAAAAAATACAAAATGATATTTTCTTTTTAATTAAGCTGGCACCTCTTGAATCTTGATCTTGGCCTTTCTCATATGTCCTTTCTTATTCTTCCAGAAGATTCTACTCATACATTCACAACCTGTTTTTGGGAGTCATGTTGCTAGTGAGAAAGTTCAAAATAGCATCCACAAACTGCTGGGGGTTGTCGCTGTGCACAGTATGTTTTGCACCCTCCACTCCAATTAATATGGCATTAGGAAAGCATTTTCTGATATTTTCTTCGTCCAATGATCTAAAACAATAAAATTTGCTTCATATTGATGGCAGATTTAATTAAAAAAATTCCAAGCTAATAATTATAATTATTTGCGGATGTAAACATTATATTCAAGTACTTTCTAAAAATTATAAATTTCTTCTAAAAGCATACATGTTTTCAAAATTTAAAATTATATCACTTTAAAAATTGCTGTTTCGAAGGAGATGTAAATAATAATAAAATCATAACAATTTAATTTGTTTACGGTTTAATATTACCTGATATGTCCGGAATCTTTCGACATAAAAATGTTTCTTAGTCTAAATACTTAAAATAATATATTTTAAAAAATAATTTCACGCTGCTGCATATTTTGTTGATATTTCTTCGTAGTTTCTCTAAGCCTCTGACTTTTTGAGAAACAGACGATTTTTTCAACTGTCATTTCCCTTCTCATTATTGCTATGACGTCAACAGAAGTTTATTTGTTTCCTGATTTTTATTTGCAATGATTCTATCGTTCTCTTCTTTTTGGTGTTTATGTGCCTTATTGAAAAAGCAGCAATAGGGCCCTTGTTTTGATATGAATAGAATTCTATAAATTTGAATAGTCTTACACTTTGATTAAAAACATCTAAACATTTGTAAAAAAAAAATTAAAGTATCACCAAAGTAATGTCGTTGGAAAATAATTATTTCCACTTTAAAAAAGTATATAAATCATTTTTTTTGCTATAATTATTGCAGGAATTATCGGCTAAAAATTGAGCACAAGCACTGAAGTTAAGCTTAATTTTTATTTAATTAAATATTTAATGAAATTATTAATTTTAAAAATAATGTTGCTAATTTAGAAACGGTCCCAAAATGAAGTGTGCAAATTTCTTGTCGCTACTTTCACCATTTATCAGGATGCTAGTCATATCTTTTTGACTTACTCATATAGTCGAAAAATCGTCACTAAGTAAAATATAGAAGTCAATGTTTCGTTCTTCACATATAAGAAGTTTTAAAACTGATATACAAGTTTATTCTAAAGTCAGGAGAAAAATCTTAAAAGTATGTCATACATAATTTTTTTTATTGATACGAAAAAATTCAAAATTCCGTTCGGTGGGCTGTACAGTCAAAGGCCCAACAGACTCAGACTTAATAACAAATAAAGAATTTTTATTCTACACGAATATGCAGACGTAAAACATAGCCGGAAGTACATAAAACAACACCTGCAATAACAGCAGCACTCAAGTAGAAAATCGGTGTAGTAGAAGTGTAAATAAGCGCCAAACAATGTTTAATGGAGCTTGAAAATAGGCTAAACCATCGCCAAATCGATAATTACTATGATTTACCTATATAAATTGATGTTCATAACTATCCAAATTATTTTTTCTGAAAAATGGTTTTTATATTATCTTAAAATTTATTTTTTATTAGTATCAATTTTATTTCTGTACAACTCTTTTTTTATTTTTAATACACATTTTTATCATGTGAGAACATGATATTGTTTTGGTTTCAGGTTTTTGAAGCGATTTGAAGGCAACAAATTGTTGAAGCCTCAAAATGCATAGGCAACAAATTGGCGATTTATCCCTTTTTTAAAATTTACCTTGGTTTCAATCTGAAATAATATTATGATGCAGTTCAAACTCATCCATAAAAAAAATTCAGTCGCGTGAATTAAGATTAAATAATTGTCTTCTTTCGACATAGTAGTAGAGAAGTAAAAATTTAACTTCAGTTTTTATTTCAATATATATATATATACAGTGGTGGCCAAAAGTGTGGATATTTTTTGAAAGTTTCATGTTTTTCAACTTTGCGTGCTTGTAGAATATATTAATTTTCACTTAAATACAAATGTTTGGATATCAAATTGAAGGCAATTCAATGTAAAGTTTAATAACAAAAACAGTATTACAATATCTGTATTACAAAAAAAGTACGCTCATTTTAGTAGAACAAACAAACACAAATCGTTTTGAATAATGACGTGTTTTGGAATAAAAGCGTACTAGCCAATCACAAACACTGTTCTGAGGACCCATCAAATGTCTGTAACTATAATTTAGGTTATTTGGATGGTAAAAGAGTTATTGTTGTGGAAATATTTTGCGGAATGATGCATACTAGTACAATTAAATAGAGTATTGCTGTTTTTTGAATATTTTAAGTCCTTTTTTTTAATTAAACTAATTTTAAACAAAAAACACCAACAAGAAGAACTGATTGGACATCTACAAAAAGAAGCCGAATTGTCATATTGAGAGAAAATGGCCTCTCTTATGCTGAAATTGCAAGACAAGTTGGTGGTTCAGTGACTTGTTCTGGTGTACTAAAGTTCTGTTTACGTTATGAAAAAACGAAATCAGTGGAAAATAAGGCCAAATCAGGCAGAAAAAAATGCACAACTCCTTCTGCCTATAGAAAAATTAAACGGCTATGCCTTCAAGATAGAAATATTTCATCAGATGCCATTAGATGTGAAATGAATGCAACGGGTATTGCAGTAAGTTCAAGAACAAAAAGAAGAAGGTTATCAGGATTTGGACTACAAGCTAGAATTCCAAGGAAAAAAACCATATTTAAATCAAAAGCAACTCGAAAAACGAGTTAAGTGGGCAAAAGAACTCATTAAATGGTCAGAAAATCAATGGAAGCAAGTAATCTGGAGCGATGAGACTAAAATATCTCTCTTTGGTTGTGATGGTAGAAAATACGTGAGACGTAGAGTAGGTGAATCGCTTCATCCTGATTGTATTGAAGCAACTATAAAAACAACAACAAATGTCATGATTTGGGCATGTATGTCTGCAGATGGTGTGGGCCGAATTCAAGTGATTGATGACATCCTGAATAGCAAAAAATACATCGAAATTGTCCTGGAACCAAAATTGATACCTTCCATCAGGGATTTCTTCCCCAACAAAGCACCATTTATTTTTCAGGATTGAATGGTTTCAGAATTCCATGGTTTCAAAATAAAGGCATAGATGTATACCATGACCAGGAAACAGCCCTGATCTCAATCCAATTGAAAATTTGTGGCGACGTTTGAAAATTCTTGTACGAAAAAAACGTACATCCAATAAAAGACAACTTATTGAATCTATAATTGATTCTTGGCATCACGTGATTACGAAAGATGAACTCCAAACACTCGTTCACTCGATGAAAAGACGCTGTGAAGCTGTCTTAAAAAATAAGGGTTATCCTACTAAGTATTGATTGTGTAAGTATCACTTTAAAAAAATGCAAATCTAAGATAGATCTTACTAAAATGAGCGTAGCTTTTTTTGTAATACAGATATTGTAATACTGTTTTTGTTATTAAATTCTACATTAAATTACCTTCCATTTGATATATAAACAGTTGTATTTAAGTAAAAAATTTGTAAGTGCATTCCACCTTAAGCATTTCTAAGTCAATTTTCTTATTAAGCATACAAAATCAATAATCCGACGAACAAGATGGTCGCCAAAAGTGACTGATTGATAAAATGCTTTTAAATGCTCATTTAAACACGAGAAAAGAGACATTAAATTGTTTAGAATTCAAAAATGAAACGGAAAAATTCCAGAATTAAATATATTACGTTTATGTAAAATAAACAATAATTATAGAATTAATAAAAAAGTGGAGAAATCAAATATCAAAAGAATATACTAATAATTTAAATATATAAATAAATATATATAAAAAAATTGTAACTTTATGACTTTTTTGTTTGATTGTGACTTTTCTTTGATTATGCAATAGGCTTCAGCAATTAAGTGCTTTTAATGATACACAAGTGAATATAATAATGATTTGTGCCAATCCATCAAGTGAAAATAAGCAATCAACACATTCAACACTTATCAACAAATATGTCTGCTAGAGTAATAAGTATAATTCATTCATAATTTGATTGCTGCATTTGAAAGAATATCACTGCTCATTTCATTTACTTCTTTATATCTTATTTCGATATGATACTCTTTATTTATAAAATATAGCGAATAGTATATTCTCCATTTGAAAAATAAAATATATTTGTGATAAAAATAGAAGCGGTATGGCTTGAAATTAATTCGTGTCTCAGTTGCGTGCCTTGACACAAAGTGCTCACAAAACAGGTTTATTATATTTTAACGATTAAACTATTTACATATATACAATTAAATTCCAATTTAAATTTAAGCCCATTTCTCTGCGTTCTTATATCACATTCTTCCTGGTATCAGCCACACACCCCCTAACAGCTGTTCCTCTCTCTTCACTTCATTTCCTTTTTGCCATGGGGCTGGAACAGCTGCATGGCGGTTAGGAGCACGATACTTCGTTATCTGTGTCAGTTTAATTTTGAAATTTACTGTTTACTTTATATTTAATACTTGTGATATCAAATTAACATGGTGTTAGATGTTAAACGACATTTGCGATGATAGCATAACGTGGATTATTCCCTTTATATCTAACGTAAGGTGAAAAATATTATTTTTACTATCAGGGGTGGCTCAAAATACGAATAGATCTTACACGTTAAAGACAGATTGTTTTCCATAAATGAAGCAGGCAGGCCCATCAAATGAACCATTTAGCACTTTTATCGTGTCCTTCGCATTTATCAAACTCTTCTCCAGCACGGCCATGTTGGCTTTCAAAGTAAAATGACCTTCTGCAGTTCTCCTCAAGGCCCAAGTCGATTTGTCGAGCTTGCTGGGATTGTGGATATCACTCTGAAAAATTTAATTAAAAACAATTTTAAAAATATAATTACATAAATGCAATAAAAAGTAAAAACTTTCTCATTTAAATTATTATTCAATTTTATTTTTATTTTCTCATATAGAGGAAGTATATGAATCGGCAAAAAATTCGAACTCGAGATTTTGACTAATCTCCATATTTTAGACCTCCCTGAGTTCGAGAAACACATTTTTGGAAAGTGTCAGTTTGTGTATCTGTAACAAAGATAACTCGAAAACGCTTTGAGCTAGACGGATGAAATGTGGTATATGGTCTTTACACCAAATCTTCAGATTTCTATCAAATTTTGAGTTCAAAGGAAGCCCATGTGTCCGGCTAATCAAATATAAATTAACACGATTATTACAAAACGAATAGACAAACGCAGATTTAGCATTTATAGTGTAGACACCTGTCAAATTTAGAGACAAATCTAATCAAGGATTGACTTTCTGTCTATCCGTACTTTCAGGATCATGTAAATACGATAATTTTAAAACGCACAGCTTTAAATATATCAAATTTGGTATGGAATTTGTCATTAGAGGTGCAGTTTTGTGTCATATTTTTGTTTCAATTGGGTGAGAAAAATTATCTAAAGCACAAATTTTATTTTTGACTAGTCGCTTTTGGGGACCAGCTAGTTCGCCAATTTTAATGCTCGTTATAATTTTAATAATTAAATATCTTATGTAATTTTTACTTTAATAGCTTCTTTATCAAAATATTTTAAAACTTCAAATTTTGATAGTCATATAATTCACACTTAATATTATAAAGTCCTTCAGTCATAACGTAATATGTATATCTCTAATTTTCTGTTAGCTCCCGTAGAATTTATGCTTTAAATTAAAGTGGAAATTATTAATCTGCAATTAATATAATAATATCTTTTACTGAAACAAAGCATTTTGTTTTATAATACGATTACAGAAAACAGAGTCACTGGGCATTTAAACTTTATGGGCACTAAAGAATAACTTTCTTAATTTATGTAAAATCTCAAGAATTTTTCAACAAAATTTCCTCAGATTCATCATGAGCAGATCGATTCATTAACAATGTTTCATTTTAAATGCATCAAACACTAAGAAAATAAACAGAATCTTTTAAAATAATCGGTCGAAAACAGGTTAAAAAAAACTACTTAAAAAACGATGTACTTAAAACTATAAGCATATACAAAAAATATATAACTAACATAAATACAATTTAATTACAAAAGCATGCAACTAACCTAAAAATAATTTAAATCAAGTCCGCATCCGTTAAAAATAGTTGTCAACAATCAGAACACAATGCGCATGCGTGAATTTTCAATGCCAGTTATGGTAACGCAAATGCGTGAATTTTTCTACGCCAGTTGGGGTAACGCTATGCAGATTGGAAATTTTTAATTTCCTTTATTCTGTTTTATTTTAATTCAAAAGTACTTCAGAATGAATTTGAAAGATCGATTAATTAACAATGTTTAATTTTAAATGCATCAAACATTAAGAAAATAAACAGAATCGTTTGAAATAATCGGTCGAAAAATTTTAAGCCTAAATTCATATAGTCTGATTATCAAACCATTATTCAATTTTTAATTTTAAGAAATAATTCTTTTCTTATAATGAAATTATTATACAAGTATAAAATTTTCTCTGTCTGATGTAAATAGAATATAACCTACTAATCCAGGTGGAAGGCCTTTGTTCACATAATCCATGATGAATCGAACGGCCTGCATGTCGTCAGCATCCCTGGGGATCAACTTGACGGCCATAGGTGCCCGTCTTACGTACAGAAGAGGGACCTGCAGCAGGATCTCGGGAGGCTGAGACACGAACATCTCCTCGACGACGATCATCTCCACTCTCTCAGGCTGCAGTAAAACAGGATGGAAAAAAAATAAATAAATAAAACATGCATAAGTCAACATTAAAATTGAAAAAGGGAAATTAAGTTTTACTTTGTAGCGATTGATTCTCGCAAAGCACGAAAACAATAGAACGTGTTATTGGAATATGAGTTCAAGTTTACGAATCGGGATAAAATGTTAACTTCAAATTTAAATTTCACTATTTTTTTTAATCTACCCTTTAGATACCATTTGAAAAAAAGTTTTAGTATAAAAATTTAAACTGACAGTAAATACTTACAGACATTTTTCGAAGATGTTATTTTTCCAGCAACAATGAATTTTTCAAAAAATATTCAAAAAGTGATGGAAAAAAGAAAACTGAATTGCCGAAAAATGTTTATTAGTGCTTTTCTATGTCAGAATTTAATCTTAAAAGTGCTATTCAGGTAGTATCATAATGGTCGATTTTCAAAAAAAAGTGTAAAATTAGTTTTGAAATTAGCATATTATCTCAATGCTGAAGCCTGAAAGCATTTTTTTAATGATCTTTACGATCTACATTTTCGTATTTTACGAAATTCAATCGCTGCAAAGTTTTTTTTCTCTCTCTCTTTTCAAATTTAATTTTCACTTTTTTTTTTTCTTTTTGAAAATTGACGAATCAATTATTCCATTTGAAATTGTAGAAAAACAGATATGGAATAGGATTTTCTTTTCAGTCTGCGAATTCCGAATGACAGAAAAGAATTTATAATTATTTTTACTCCCCCCCCCCCACACTTTTTTTTTAACGGTGTCAAATTTTTCAAAACATAAATGCAGATATTGACTTAAAACTTTTACTAGTTATTTCTTTCTATATAACATGAATCCAAATAATAATGCGTTTGTTCAATTTGAAAAAAATATATAAATATTTTTCCAAATATAAATTTGTTCGTTTTAAAATGTATTCCTAATTTAATTTAGCTGTTATTGAACTGTGTAGATCATTTTCTGTCTTTTTAATATCCATAACTTCTAAATTAACACTTTTTTCTCTAATTTTTAATAGTGTTTTATTTAAGTGTGAAAAAACCGGTATTAAAACTTTCATTACCACCTCCACCCACCCAGCGCTTATTCGGTAACATTTCCGGGTGCAAATTTAGATACTTATTTTCGATAGTCAGCTCAACAGCTAAACCGATGAAATTGCTGTTGTGCATTTTTGCAACATTTTCCTATTATTCATGTGCTGTTAGACTGGATTACAAGTTCTATATTTCATTAGTGCATTAAAAGCTAAAGTGCTTGAGTAATTTCTTTCTTTCGGTTTTTTTTATAGCAACTAATTTCTTTTTCTTATTCCTTGCGTAAACTACTCAGATAATAAACAGAATATATCTTCCTTAGATTTCAACCATGGAGGAGAATCATGTGATTCTTGAATAATTTGATAAATCAAGGAAAACTATTTTAATTACATTGCAATAATGAAAAGTTTGCTGCAAATTATGCAAAACAAATATTTATTAAAAATTTTGAAATTCATTAGAATTTGGACGACAGCTAAATTAATATCATAAAAAAGATAATTTTATCAATTTTACAATTGCATAAAAATAATTTTTATGTAATAATATCGTCAGAAATTATCACAGAAAAATGTCAAAGTCTTGCATAATTTTAAATCAAAACTGTAAAGAAAATTTCAAAGTTTTCGGTCAAAATGCACATTCTCCTCCTCCAAAGTACATTTGTGCCATATTTGTTAATTCTGGGTTTAACACACCAACAGATAGGCAACACAGATGCATATTTTCTTTTATTATTCGACGAGATAGAAATGAAACAATTTAAGTATAGGTAAGCTCAGAACCTGTTGAACAAGACCTAAGTCTCAATGAGTTAAAAATGGGGAGATTGACACTGAGAGCTTCCTAATCAATATTAAGAAATACCTTAAAAGTTTAAGTTGGACCTTTTCTAACTCACACTCACACAGTCATACTCACAGCTTCTAGGGCCATCTGAATAGCTACGGTTCCTCCCATGCTGTGGCCAATCAAAATAGCTCTATCCGCATTGACAGCATCCATGAAAAACAGAAGATCATTCACCAGATCATCAGTTGTAAATATATCGCTCCAACCACTGTCTCCATGATTCCTTGCATCCAACGTGTAGACCTAAAAGAAATATAGATAACCTATAAACTTTAATAGCTACGTATCATTGTTCATTTATAGAAGGTTTTTGATAACCTTTAATTTGATTAATAAAATTATAGTCCTGCAATCTGAATCCAAGTACGGTGAACATTGTGTCCCCCCCCGACACCTGTCTTATTAGAAAAGTAATATAATAAAAATCTAAATAAAATTAATAACTACAATTTCAATTCTATTAATATATGACCCTAAAATCAGCATTAAAATTTGTTATTTCATTAAGCAAAAAATGAATCCAAAAGCTAAATGCATCAATAAATCAAGTGGAAACTAAGCGATAGTTGAAGGAATCATTTATCTAAAGCTAGTTATAGTTAATTAACAATTTGCTATTTTCGTCTTATTCTCATCGTAGTTGGGACACATTAGATTATAATTTGATAATGTTATTATATGGAAATTTTGTTTTATGATTTTAATACATAGTATAACTAATCGCATATTCTAATTCTATTACCTTAAAGTTTGATGGATCCTGAAAAGAACGTATCAGGTCAAATATATACATGTAGGATTTAAATTGAGGTAGTATAATATTTTTCATAAAAATATAACAGATTTCAGATTAACTTTTTATTCTCTAATCGCAACTCATAATTAATTTCTGAACCTTACGTTGCTTACGTTGCTTTTATCATTTCATTGCTTTTCATCATTTTTTTTTCATTCTAAATATTTATTTGATCGATTCTAAAAAGCAATGTTCGTAGATTAAACTTTTTTGTCAGGTAATCGGTGTGAGGTAATTAGAATTTTCTGTGAAATATCGCTTTTATTTCTAACACAATTTTGAGCAGTTAGTCATTTTTCGGGCTCTATAAAGATATTCCTTGAATCTCTATATATAAAACGCTAACGTAACGTGGTACAGAAATCGCTTTTATTACTTACTAGCCGCCTTTGGCGACCAGCCGGTTCGCCAGTATTACTGCTCGCTACAATTTTCAATTAAATATTTTAAGTAACTGGTCTCTTAATAGATTCTCAAACAAAACATTTTTAATCTTCGAATTTTGATAGTCATACCAAACTTATACTGTTGTTTAGATCGTTTCGTTCAATTTACTATATATATTTTGCTAATTTGTTGTCATTTCCGGTAAAACTTCAACTTTAATTTCAAGTGGAAATGATGAAATTGCAATTAATATAAAGATATTTTTTAATAAAACCAAGCGTTTTATTTTATTTATCATCTTTATTGTTATTTATTTATTTATTTTTATTAGTGAATGTGAGTATTGCAAACAGAATCGCTCGGTATTTAAGTCTTATGTGAACTACAAAATATTTTTCATAATTTATGTAATATCTCAAACAATAATTCAACAAAAATTTCTCAGATTCAGCATAAAATTGAGTTTTTAGTTTTGCTTTCAAAAGGATTGAAATGAAATCAATAATAATATTTTGTTCCGGCCTATAAATATATTTCAAAAATTATGAAGTCTAAATTTAATGCAGTAAGGTATCCTATTCTGAGAAATATTCTGGACAC
This sequence comes from Argiope aurantia, assembly GCA_026543865.1. Classification (NCBI taxonomy): domain Eukaryota; kingdom Metazoa; phylum Arthropoda; class Arachnida; order Araneae; family Araneidae; genus Argiope; species Argiope aurantia. The sequence goes on along the minus strand of JAPMOR010103763.1, from coordinate 386,516 downwards.
ACCAAATTTTAAATAAATGAATGAATGTTTCTATTTTCCACAATCAACTAAGACTTATTTATAAAGTTTTGAATGTTAAAAATTTAGAAAAACTCAACCTTTTCATAATTTTAGGCCCATTAATCTTGAGAAACCTGCACGCTGATTGGCGTATTTTCTTTGAAACGATCGATGGAAAATCTAAAATTATCCTTTTTTTTATTGAATATTGATATTCAAATTTTCATAAATCAGTCAGTTTAAGTGATTGATTTAGTTTATTGAAAATTAACTCTTTTTATTTAAGATATTAGTGTTTCAAGAACATTTTGTTAATCGTGATTTCCACAGCAGAAGCTTTATGTAAAATCAAAAATTCGTTATTTATTAGAGCATTTATTGAATCAAGTTACATAAAATATAATCATTTTCCATTTAGACCATTTTAGCAGATCTGTGTCTTACTAAAGGTTTACAAATTAGCTGTGTGGCCCTGATTTGAGTGGATATCCTGTTCATATTAAACAAAACTTGCCTTAAAATAAAACTGATTTATTGGATTAATAATATAGAGTGTAAAAGATCATAAAATAATTGTTCTTTAATTTATTTTTTAGAATGAATAATATTTCATATTTGTTTCATTTCCTACAGACGCGTGCCAAAAATTATATTTTTGCAGATTTCATTTCCAAAAAGATTTAATTTATTTTTAATTGGAGCTTTAATCAATGTGATGGGAACGCTTTGAAAAAAGCTAATATTTTCCCATGAATGCGAAACGAGCTCGTGCAGCTTAAATTTTATTTTTATTTTGTACGAAAAAATTGTCGAAAAATATAGTTAAAATATTTATTTAAAAATTCATTAAAAATATAAATTTAATTTTAAGGTTAAAACATTGGTGTCATTTAAAAGATAAATTTTTGATCTTTAACTTGATGTAAAACTCTTTTTTGTGCGGTAATATTTTCGGAAGTTAAAGCAGAAACACGCTAAAATTTCGCTTAATTTTTAAATAAATAAAATTCTAATTAAAAATTCGAAAAAATAACCCCCAGGTGCACATTCCCGACCTTCAAGGTATACGCGTGCCAAATTTGGTAGCTGTAGGTTGAATGGTCTGGCCTGTAGAGCGCCAACACACACACACACACATTGAGCTTTATTATAAGTATAGATATAGATATAGATTGTCGAATGGCAATAATCAAATGTCAACAAGCCATCATATGGATTTCAGATTGTTTCACTGAAGAGTTTTTACAATTGCATCAAATTCATCGTTTCGCGTAACCAATTAATGGACCTGCAAAATTTGCTTTGTTAGAAATGCTCTGAAGAAGGCTTGCTGAGTTATCAAAAATTCCAATCAGTTAGAGAAAAGAACAAGAGAAATTATTAAATGAGTTTCAAATAGAAAGTTTAATTGAGCGCAAAAGTACGCTTAACCAGATGCAAATGGATAATCGCTGTAATTTGTCTATGAAAATTGATGTTCATATCTTCCAATAAGACAAATAATATTTCAAAATAAGATAATATAATTTTATGTTACAAGAATTGTATTATCTTAAGATTCAAAAAAATTACCATTTTAATTATATTAATTTCATTTTTTCCGTATACTCTTTCCTCTTAATTTTAATAATAATTTTTGATTTAATTTGATAATAGTGCGTTTTGAAATGTTATGATGAAATTTAAACTCACCCATCAAAACATTTGCGACTTTATTAACTCTGAGCAGGATTTCACTTCTTAATTTGCAGTCAACTGAGTCAATTGAATTCGTATTTTCCAGTCATATCAAGTAAAAAAGTGAAATTTTTTTGAAAAAAATGCATTTCATATTGATCATTCAAAAATCTGAAAAGTCAATAATCTAGACGAACAAGCTGTTCTCCAAAGGCGGCTAGTTTTAAATAATTACGTAATTTGGTGAAATTTCCATCAGAAACAAATTACCGTATGAATTCAGTCTACTTACTTTTCTCTTTAATTCATTAGCTAATATCTGAGGAATACTGGCCCAAGTTTCTTTGCAAGAAGTCAAACCATGCAGAAAAATAATGGGCGAGTTTCTTCTATAAGGAGACAAACTCCAGTCTTCGCATTCAGGCTCAAAAGAATTGTATGAAAGTCTGACGGGAACATAACTGGAAAAAAAAAAGAGTGTATGAATTTTACACGAAATGAATCAATAAATAAAGAAAGTATTAGAAATAAAATTTGCAGTATACTAGATTATATCCAGTACATATATTTACGTAAATTAGAAAAATAGATAAAACTCAAGAAAATGAGAAATCAGATTAATCTCCAGACCTTTTATGAATGATATTCATACTGAATACAGAACCATGTGCATTTTAAATAAAATTTAGTTATAAATATTTTAGTTTTCCTATTTTTATTATTCATGTCGTAAAAATAAAAGCCTTTAGTTAATTTAAGAATTTTATTTTCAAAAGATATTTAGCATAAAAAATTTTACATTTAAAAATGAATTTTTAAGCCAAAAATTCAAACTCAAATTTGGAAAATTGTATGCTTTGATACAATATAAATTGGTGATAACTTCCGTAAATGAAATCGAATCACTGTTTTTGCTGCTGCATTTCCTGAATGTTCTAAATATAAATTTTGCCATTATGTGTCTTTCCGTTATCGATAAAAACTCCTTTCCTCCTTTCTTGAATGAAAAAAAAAGACCTTTTCGTTGAACGAATTTATTAGTTTTATTATTTCAAATTTAATTAAATTTTACTTTAGTATTTAACAAATTGAGAGAACGAATCTAAATAAAAAACAGAAGTGAAAAAATAAATATCCACTTTTGGAGAAAATGTGAATGTTTTTTTTTTTTCTTTCCTATATTTAGCAAAAAGAAATCTGGCTAATTTGAAAGACAGAAAATATACCATACTTCCTAAAGAAATTTTTCATTCTGGTAAACGCACCAATGCAACTCACGCAGCTGAATGGACAAATGAAACAACAGAATTTTAATTCTGTATATTACACAAAAGCTTGAGTCGACGTATGCGCTTGACTTCACATATACAATTTGCATTCAATAGAATGTCAATGGAATTCATTTAATATTCTATTCTTATTTATTGTCTCATTGAATTCTGCGCTTCCGTTTATTCTTGATCTAACAAATAATTATACTAGAAGAAGAATAAGGCATTCGGAACTAAATTTATATCAATAAATTCAACATTAAATTTCGCGCTAATTAATACAGAATTCGTAAACACAAGAATTTATAATAAAACTTTTTTAATCAATCTTTTGGATATTTAAATTAGGAATCGCACGCTTGGCTTGAAAAATAATATGATTCTAATTTAGAGAAAATAATTTGATTTTGACATGAAAGATTATTTTTGTTCATCGGAACGTATCAGACATCCTTCTTAATGCAAAAATTAAGTTGCTTTATTTTTGAGCAATATTTACTTTTAATGCTAATAATGAAAACTACAATACCGTTATTAAATTATTCAGATATTATAAGACAGTATCATTGCTTTCATTTTAAACAACTAAAAGAATATCAAGATAATATCATGTCATGAAATCCATTTATGCTCACACGTGAAGAAAGTGACAAATTATTATTGGAATGCTCTTACTGAAATGTTGTAATGTTCACCCTTCGACTTTCTCGATTTTGCATATTTTATGTTTCAGTGTAAAGTGCAGAGAATTTATATTTGGAATTTATTACAGATCGTACAGTGAGATCTAGCTGTAATGTTTACCCTTCGACTTTATCATATACTTCCACGATTTTGTACATTTTGTGTTTCATCATAAAAAGCAGCGAATTGAACGCTCATTTTAAACCCCTTTTCCTCACCCATATGGATTCAAAATTAAATGCAGATCTACAAATTTGTTGTATCAAATTTCAGCTCCCTAGCTTGTTTTATTTTTAGGTTATTCAGATTAATAGACGAAAAGTCAATCAACCACTAGATGGATTAATATGAAATTTCACACAAATCTACAATTCTGGTTATAAAATATATACCAAATTCCATACATTTAGATCTTTACATTTTTCGGGTATCATTTTTTTAAGTAATTCGGATCTACAGACTTCTCCCTGAAGAATGGTAGATTTCCAACTAAGTAGATTTTTAGGCCTGTTAGAATAGGCAGCAAGCAGGTCAATTTAGAAAAAAAACTTTATTTTCTTATATGCTAAATAAATAAGTTTGAAAAATACAAATTATGTGAATGATAACATATTAAGAGTATATTAATACTTTACCAAGCACAATTCCTATGCATTTAATCACGCTCCTTTAGCGATTAAATATTTATAAAACAGAACACCTGTTTCACTAATATTGTGCACAAACATAGATAGCGGGGATTCTGGAGTAATAATAGATAAATAAAAAAAAATGCCTATTCATAAAGTTAATAAAATTTTAACCTAAAGTTAATCATTTATTTAAAAAAAATTAGCTGAAATGTGAAATTAATTAACTACTTCATTAAGAGGGGAGTTTTATAATGTGCACTGTCTACGGCCTCAAAATATTTAATGCCATCATCGCTAAACAAAAAATCTCTCCAATATTGATTCCCATACAAAACTCCATACCAATTTGCACAGCTTATATCATTTTTATGCTATCTTGCTCACGACCGACACATAGGTATATTTCGAAAAATATGTTGTTGTTTTTTTAATAAAGGATACCTTGGTTGTAAACTCATCAAAATCTCGAATTCGAATTTTTCGGGTTATTATTATTATTTTTTACATTTCTTTTCCTTCGTATGTTACGTGTATGAGGAAGACATAAAGGACATGATGCTACAGAAAAAAGTAAGCAATAATCAGTTAGATGGTAAATTATAGACTTCTTTACATTTCTCATATGACTGTAACATCATGCGAGCTGATTGAATTTTCATAATAATGTTATATAATCTAAGAAACATCACTCGCTCTGGTGCCAGTTCCAGAAGAATTCAAAAGCCACTTTCATATAAAGCAATATCATGCATTACTGATAAATTTTTAATAGAAATTTTCAAACCTATACATAATTTATTATAATATTCACGCTAAATATAAAATAATAGTATTAATTTAATGGCATCACTCATTACCTTTTCAAACAAACATTATCATCAGTTTGTACTTCTTCATCCATATTTTTTTCTTTTTTATCTGACGCTACTTCTTTAAACAACTTATTTGCAAGATTTAAAAAATTTAGATCCGATTTTTAATTTTCCAAATAATTTTAAATTGTGAGGAGTCTATTGGTTTCGGCCGGAAAAATATTTCTGAATTTTGATGTTGAAATTTCTCTGTAAGAAATAAATTCAATTGTTAAAGTATTTGTTACCTAACAATACAGGTAATAATTTTCGATAAAGACAACAATGTTATATTGAATAACTGTTAATAAAACAACAATGATTCTCCTGGTTAGTCGCAAAAGAAGCTCTTTTTCAATGCTTTCTCAAATTTTTAATATGCTATTAATACAATAACTGATATCAACCTCTTTGTGATTCACTAGATGCTTTTGACGTTCAGTTCGCCGGCAATATTGGTTATAGTTCATTTCAATTAAATCATAACTTTATATCAACGATAGAGTGAAATTATCAGACATTAAATATTGTGTTATTTTAATTATCTTATATGTGCTCTGTTCATTGTATATATGAATCTTTCTAATGGAGACCAATCCCATGACATCACAGTGCTAATAAAAAAATTTACCTGCTAAATTTTGAGGCATTATAAGTTCACTTTTTTATCTGTCTAGCAAACTAAACATATATTTAAAAAAAAAAAAAAAAGAAACCTTCATCTTTAGCTTTAAACAAAGGAAGTAAACCTCGCGCGCAAATATTTGATGAAGCGATGAAATTGTTTTGAATTTCAGTGCAACAGTATAATATAATGTTGAAAACTAGGCAAAAAGATCATTTATAAAAAATACCAACATTTAAGGAAAATTTGCGTGATTTTTAAATTGGTATAATTAAAATACCAATCTTTTAAAAATTTTGGAACGATGTAAAATTTATTAATGTACAGTAAAATTTTCGGAAGTTATCGCAAAAACAATTCCCGAATTCAGCTTAATTTTTAATTAATTAAAATATTTATTAAAATTCTAAAAACAAATGGACCTTCCAAAAGTATATATGTTAGCTCTAGATCAAATGGTCTGAACTAGACTGGCCAATACACACGCATTCATCTTTATTATTATTAACAGAGAATAGACACCATTGGCGATCTGGTTCATTGGAGATATTAGTTATATTTAATTTTCGTTAAATCATTTAGCTGTAACTTCAAATCCTTGGTTTTTCTAAATTATCACACATTAAAACTTTGCTATCTTATCCATCTTACATAAGTTCTGCTTTTTGTGCACATGTACCTTTCTAATGGAGATCTGCTCCATGGCATCATAGCGCTATTTAAAATGTAAATGTCATATTCATTTACCTTTTAAACTTCAGGATAGTGTAGTTTTACTTTTTTTTTATTTATCTTGCAAATTTCACAGCAGATATTAAAAAGACTCCTTTTTAAGCTTTTAAGATTAAAAGAAAATTACGCAATTAAATATTTCATGAAACATAGAAAAATTTGACAATGAAATGTGGTTTAAATGTCAAGGCAACAGTGTAATTTGATGCTGGAAATTAGATTAAAAAAAATTTTATTGTCAAAATGCAAAAAAAAAAAAAAAAAAAAAAAAAAAATTAAATGGCTTTTAAATTGTAATACCAAAAAAAAATTTTTTTAAATATATTAAAAAAAAAAAAATTTTATTTAAAAAAAAAAAAAAAAAAAAAAAAAAAAAAAAAAGGTTTACATGGCTATTAAATTCGTGTCACCAAAAAGACTGTTTTTAAATTTTGCTTGGAATGGATTAATTTATTTTGGGGCAATAATACTCTCAAAAGTTAATTGAAAGAAACCGAAATTTCGCTTAATTTTTAATTTAAATTCTAAATAAAATTTCAAAAAAATAATATCTTTAAGATGCGCATTTTTCCTTCCAAGGTTGTATATATATACTAAATTTGATTGCTGTAGGTCAAACGGTGAGCCTTTATAAAATGTCAACACATATATGCATAGAAATTTAGTAGAGATGATATAAATGAAGAATATTATATTTCGAGATAGAAAAAAAAAATAGAAATATGGAAGGAACTTATATATTGCAGAATATAAAATAAACGCATTGAGAAATAAACTGTTTATGAAATTTGATGATACAATATTTAAAATTATCCTCATACACTTAAATTGATTCGCTGTATTGATTGAAATGTTTAATCTAAATGCGTATACTTACTATTTACAAACTCTTTTGTGCTCGTACAATATCATAGTAGAATTATAATATATATGCAATGTGTAGTCACTTACAAATGCTCTATACCAATATATATATATATATATATATATATATATTGACCAACTTTTACGACATCCACTGATGTCTTAAAAAATGTACTAAAATACTGACTATAAATTCTTCCAAAATGGGTCTAAGCTTTGTCGTATGAAAAATTTAATAGCTCAATTTTTGAAACATGGATTACCTAGTTCCGAAGAAATTTTTCTAGCGAGATTAAATTCGTGAAGTTTCTATTCGCTTTAGTCCCTTTATAGCATAAATGCCTAAATGCTAACTTCACGATATTGAATTGTATTTAAAACCTGAAATAAAATTATGGAAATATTATACAATATTCGTTGCTAATAGGGTTTCAAAGATGAAATTCTATCTTATATTTAAAAAATGCACACTTTTTTTACTTTGATTCAATTAATTTCTATATTATTATTGAAGGGATTTCATTCTTTATTTTTGTTTAAGGATAAGTCACATCCCTGACTCTTCGACCCGTCCGAAGGCACACGGATAAAAAAAAACTGAATGCCGGACCGCAGCTACAGCAACACTGGCGGGAACTGTGGTTAAGTCCTAAGGGCCATCACCGGCCACAGTACAATCCACCCCACCTTTTCGTACCCTCTTGGGTGACGAGAACCAACCACCATGCCGGAAGCTTCTCGTCCTCATTTCGAGGTGTCCCCCCCCCCGGGGACTCGTTTAAGGATAAAATTATTTTGTAATATTTTTATGTTTTGACTAATCTTGTTCTAGCAATACAAACGGTTTGTTTCAATTGGTTTTGTTATTGCGATGATAAACATACTTTAAAAGTACCACGCCCCAGAAATAAGGACCAATAAGTCCTATATATATTGTATATAATTAATTCTATATATGCATTAGTCCTTGAAAATGATGAACACTGAATGACTACAAACAAGAATAAATATTCCTTTATCCTATTTGTATGATTTTCTTCTGGTGCAGTGCTCTTGGGCGTAAGTGCACAACAAGAGTGAGGTAAGTAAGATACATACTCTAGATGCTGTTACGAGAGGTGAGTGAAATTAAGATGAAAAAGAGAAATTGTCTTCTTAATATCTTTGCCACATAAATATACAAAAAGAAAACCTCATAGTCGTCAAACTATTCGAGTTCTAAATTTTGAAGAATCTTCTATATTTTCCTGAATCAATCTAATATAAAAATAATAATTTTTAAAATTGCATTGTCCATCTATGAACGTAATTACTGAAATGCAACGAGCAAAAACAGGAGATTTTTTTTTTTTTGCGATCATTACACTAAATTGATTTGAATTAAATTTTAGATAATAGCACAATTAAATTTAACGTACGGTTTCATTATCAAAATTATGGATCCGTATGTGTTTTAAACAATTTGATCAAAGTTGATTGTATATTGGTGAAATTTATTCGCGAATATGTAAAAATATGATAAAAAACGAAATGGTTTAATTAAATGAAATTTAAATTATTGTCTCGATTTCAAAATTCTAGATATGTGTCAAAGTTTGACTTCAGTTAAAAAAAAAAAAAGTTCGAATTGCATACTTGGTCTAATAATTACAGTGTCCCATATTTTGTTAAAAAGTCAAAAAGAAAAATGCTTACAATGTTTCATTCTATTATGAATAAACCCTTACAATGGAATCTCGGAATTAAAACAAATTACCGAAAACTGACGACAAAAATGTTGATAAAGAATTCTTATTTTGATTCAAGTTCCGCAACGAAATTACATCGTTCCTGTTCCATGAAAACATAAATTTCATGTTTTCAAAGTTTAAGCAATGTCTATTAATAAAAAAAAATATATGGTTATTTTTAAAATTAAATTATAAAGAAAACAATATGGAGGTGCAAAAATCACAAATATTTATAGTAAGTAGCCTATTTTTAGAGTAAATATTTATATAAAAGCATCGTAAACTACTGCACATTAAATTATTTTAGCGCCATTATTAAGTTACGAATACTTAATATATAGATATAAACTATCAAAAACTATTCAAAAATAATTATTAAAAGATCCTAAATTAAGTTGAAAAGGTGAAAGTCGATGAACAGTCAGTCGAAAAAGATTTATAAATCCAAATATTTTTTAGATAAGTTTTAAATGATTATTTTTTACCAAAAATCAATTTTAAAACATGATTTTAATAACATTAATTTATTGTATGCTTTCGTAAAAACCGTTAGAGAATCAATAAAAATAACCCGGAAGTTATCAGTAGTACAATATATTCTAATATTACTAGTACATTATTTCGTCGTTTCTTATATAGCAAAACAAATTGATTTCTTTTCGTTTCTCGTTCCAAGAGATAGCTTACTATTAGTAATAATTAATTTACCGTGATCAATTCATAAGCTGAAACAATTAAAAATACATATAATGAATCATTTACCTTCTCATACTTTTGCAGCAGAGAAAAGTTCGAATTCCGAACACAAATGCAATGCCAAAACAAGCATTCTTTTTTAAACAAAATTTCCTAATCACACTATTTTTTTTCTATAACCTACATGATAGTGCATCGTTAATAAAAATGACTTGCTTCTTTGTATGCATATTCACAACGTCACTGTTCTAAAGATAACTTCTAATGCAAGAAATCCATTTTTGATTCACTCAAGTGTTTTTACAAACACTGAGCTAGATAAAACAGTAGAGAAAATACAGGTTTTCTTGCAATTTAAAATTCCTCGAAGCTTCAAAGATAAGGAGTATTTATAATATATTTTGAATATTTCCTTGTATAATCCAGGCCACAATTCGTATTCCTTAATCTTTTTTTTTTTTTTTTTTAAGATATACACACTGAATACTTCGCAAATAGTTTTTGTAAATTTAATTATTCTGATTTTGCGGAAAAAAAATTATAGATTTAATAAATAGCTTCTGAATCTAGTTTTATAAATGTAAAGTCACTGAATTAGCAGTTTCAAGCATTCGTTCGTAGAACTTGACAGAACGGGAGAGCGAAAACGAATTGATTTTTTGTATGTATTTGCTTCTACTTTGCGAGGAAAATCTGTCACGAAAAATAAAACTAATCAATAATCTCTACTCAAGGAAATATTTTAAAGCTCAATTTTTTGTAAATAGGGTAAAAAGACTGTAATATTAAAATGATTTTTTTTTCAATGTAGATTGCTTCTTCATCGTATTTGCCACATTGTAAAGAGTAAAATTCCATGTTTTTATTCATTTAAAATATAATCAGTGAGACTGGTCTCTCCAAACTTTCTCGCATGCTTTCTAATAAAGGTGTTAACCCCACCCTTCCGCATAAAATTATGGACCCTAAGGAAGTTCCTGAAACCATGAGTATTTAGATTTTCAGTTTCAGTTTCACACGAGAGTTACGTGCTTCCTAATATAATAAAGAAAACCAGGACATGTGTTTTAATTGTATGGTATTGGCGAGCAATTGCTTCGAAATATCGATCTTTTCGTGAATCGAATGTTTTACTGAATTGAGCGTCCAACTTTGGGTGTTTTTTCTCGCAATTAATCGCTAGCATGGAGTTAATTCCTAGGTACCATTAAAGTCTAATATTATTTTGGATATCTTTTTTCCAATCGATTGAGATCAAAGTTTAATATAGAACTATAATTGTAGTCACAATATCAAATGTGGTACATGACTACCTACGGAGTACTATTTTTTTGGAAATTCATGAAATTTTAATAAAACAAACAGATTTTTAATTACAAAAAGGTATAAATGCCAGTGACTTTTCAGAGAAAATTTTATTATTAACTTTGAAATTATAAGCAACTTTTAGTTGATTTTAGCGAAAGTTTTCAGCTGCAAAAATATTTTATTGCAAATTCTAATGAATTTAATTTCAATTATTTTTAAACCGTACATAACTAATAAATGTAATTGTGTTATGAACTAAAAAAATTCAAATAACTCTAGAAGTCTTGGATATATTCTCAGTTTGGAAAGAAAACTCTTATCTTATAAAGTGGAGTTCTCTTAATATAAAATTATTATATAAATATATAATCACTTTATATTAACTGACACTTGATTTTAAACTAGATTTTTTTTTTAGCTTTATACATTATTTTTAAATAATACTGTAGCAAGCAGTGATTATATATATAAATTTGCTCTTTCTGAATTCCTATGCAGTTTTCATATGAATCAATTTATATTTCTAAATATTTGAGAATGGGTTGCAGTTCTAAAAAATAAATAATAAAATCATAACACTGCAATAGGTTTTCCTTAATTTAAAAAAAATTCTAAACTAAAGCTTCTCTGGCCAAAATAATTCATAAGAAATTGTTAAAATTATAACTTTTGTTCTGTAGGATCATGTAGCAAGATAATTACTGAGCAAATTCTTATGGCAAAGTGCCGAGTAAGTTGGTTTTATTTGCTGTTATAGCAAAATTCGAGAGGCTTTTTAAAGTTTTTGAAAAAAATTTATATCATCCTATTTATACCAGCTGTTTTGCTCTAATACATAAAGCTTGAATGCAACAGCAAAAATAAATAAAGCGCTGCTATTATAATGAATTGCAAGTTTTTTTAGATTTCCAGCACACTATTATGAATAACAACCTCATACAACTTGTCTGTTAGTTTATTGCTGCCTTTTACTTTTCCTTTAAGTATTCTCATATAATTTCTACATCAATGACTACTCATTTATTATGGCCTTTTTTACAAATAATTTTCACTATTATAAAAGCTTTAGGATCATAACCTCCATAATATGCTCAGCATTGCAATTATCTCTTTACAAGTGAATCTTTCAAAAATTTTAAATACTCCCAAGAATTTTTATGTTTTACAATGATTCTTTGCAGTTTGAAGTCCAAAGTTTACTAATTGTATGCATTTTATATATTTTACAGTGTTTACTTTTTGTTTCTTAATCTAAATTCTTCAAAGTATCATTGAAAATAACTGCCGATTATTTAGTAATATATGGATTCTCTATAATGAACTCAATTAAAAATTTCCAAAATAAATCAAATAAGTAAAAGAAACAGAAGTGGATATTTTTAAATAATATATAATAGGAGAATAAGAAAATGGCTGTTGAATTAATTGTATTTAATTTTACAATTCTCTAAATGTCTACTTCCGATATCATTAATTTAATTTCAGCCACTAATTTATATTATGTCGTCTCACGTAACAATAAAAGCAAAAATAAAGCATTTCCCAATACCTACATCAATAAAAGAAACAAAATAAATTTCGGGTATCTTCAGAAAAACGGAGATTTTAGGATAATAAGATAGCTTAAGTCTTACTCTCAAGTTCAAATAAATTTCAAAATTTTAACAAAAGCATACTTTAAAATAGAAATCTAGTCTGCATGGTAAAGCAAAACCATATTTTCATAATTTCCTCATCAATAATGGAATTAAAATGCAGGATAAGATACTTGCAGCAATTATAAAAACGATTTGAATTTCATGCCAATAGTTCTCGCTTAACGCAAGATTTAGCATGATGAGCAAAGTGATTTGGTTAACGAGTGATGCTTCGCAGTACGAAATTGCCGTGAGGTCACATGTTGGACTGGACAGAATCAATTTGTTAAGTGCTTATTTAAAAAATCCTTTACATGGAAGTCTTGGTTCCAAAGAGTTGTCGAACACTATTCCGAGGGGTTTGAGCAAGTGGCTGCGACGCCTTAATCGACGAGATTGTCTCTATGAAGCAAGAAATGGCAGAAACAACGTAATCAAAACCATCGAAGAATTTATGAAGCTACATTCTGTGTCACAGCAAAAAGCTGTGGCGGAGTTTTAGCCAGGAAAGGAGGAAATAGACACAACAACTTTACAGAGAAATAAATGAGATGCTGAAAAAATGGGGAATTATTGCATCGTACATTGAAAAGCCAATAGCTAACATGCTATAGATGTATTTAACAATAATGCTATGTTTAATTTTTGAAGTGCAGCTAAAGATAAATGCCTTTAGAAGACTTGCTTGTTAAAGAAAGTATGCATTATAATTATAATTTTTTTTTCCTTTCCTTCTTCCGGAATGGAATTCACTTTCCTATTTTGCATGGATTCTTAAGGGAAAAATTGTGTTTCTTAACGAGTGTTTTGCATTACGAGTAAAATACGGTTACAGATTATGCTCGTTAAGCTTGGTTCCATTACACTGGAAGATTATACAATATTTGTTTCTCCTCCCCTTACCATTCAAACTTCTTAGAGAAGCATATGACCATCTATATCATGTTTAGCAATATATATATTCCCATATTTCCTAGTATGTTCCTAAATGTGTATTATTTATTGTATGCCATTGGCGAACAATAGTTACGAAAGGGCCTATTAGAGTGCAATCTTTTGTGATTAATTGCTGGGATGTTGTTAATACATACGCACCAAACAATAATTGTGTATTTTGGACATCTTATTTCCAATTGACTTAGGCACGGATCTCCAATTGTAAACAAAAGATTGAATCCCAAATTTCATTTATTTGTCATTGTGTTTATGAGTTATAGTATTTATATGCATGCAGTACAGATTGACAGATTCTCAACTTCATATCAAACTAGGTTTAAAATTTAACACAAATCTACACTTTAAATGTTAAATCTATGTACTAAATTTGATCAATGCAGATTTTTTCATTAGATAATCATTTCATTTTCATTTTAATTATAGTATTACCTAGTGTTTGGACAACCGGGCAAAATTTCTTAGAAAGGATTTCATTCAAATTTTGAAAGAAATCTGCAAATTTGGTGTAGAGATCATATATCAAATTTCATTTGTCTGGCTCAAAGCGTTTTAAACCCATTGTGTTCATAGACAGATGGATGGATCAACAGATAATTCCAAAAATGTGTTTTTCAAACTCAAGGAGGTCTCAAACATGGAGATTTAACATCATCTTGAATACAATTTTTTTGATGATTACAAAGCTTTCTCTTTGTTAACACGTAAATAAAAAATGTTCACTTTGCATCTTCACAAAAAATTTGTTATGGATTCACAAAGAAGGTTTTGTATTAGTATATTAATTTTACAATTATACACATAAATCTAACTTTGTGAAATCAATCTTATTTTTATAGAATTTCTTTATTGTCATACAAAATTTTCTTTCAACCTGACAAAAGTTAATGGAAAAGTTAATAGCTTTCAATTTACACAATTAAATTGAAATTGTTACAATTTTAACAATAAAATTTTTATAGAATAAAATGGAATATTACCATTCTTCAAAATCATTTGTAGAACTCTATATGAAATAAAAATATTCCTTTTTTTTTTTTTTTTGCCTTGAAAAATTGCAATCTGATGTCTTCAATTCAACAAAAGATGGAAATATGCATTCTGAATTTTATTTCAAATATTGTAATAGAGAAATTAGCAAATTATGAAATCTTAAGAATAATATTTAATTTAATATAGCGTAATGGTTACACTTAATTTTTTAAAAATCTAAATAATAATAATTATATATTTAAAAAAAAAACCTCTAAAATAATATACAAAACAATTCATAACAAGATTTTTAAATATTCATTTCAACTGGTGATAAAAAATATGAAAACACATCAGACTAAATTGGAAACATATTTTACTATAAAATTTAAACACATTGGAAATTTTCAATAAAACAGAAACATATTGACATTCATTGTGTTAAAAAATCACAGAAAATCATCTAGCAAAGATGCTTTGAAATTTCCAGTCAAAACTTTTAGCATTCATTTTAGTTATAAATCACTCCTTTTGAGCAACAGATGCATTATTTGAAGAATCATATTCTGAATACTTTTTCTTAGAGTCGTAAACTTTGGATGCAGGATACTTTTGTTCATTTAAGACTATTTTCTTTAGCACAGCTTTTGGCAAGTCAATATGACATTTTTCACTTAAACGAAGTAGATAAATTAAGACGTCACTAAGTTCTTGACTTGCATGTTCTTTATCTTCATCAGTCCAATCTAAAATAGTGTATTTTTTAATAAATTTTAAAAAGATTAGTTAGAATCATAATTGTTTTAGAGAATTGTAAGTGTCATATTCAAATATCCCTTTTAAAAATCAAAATATGCATAATAATAACTAATATACTAACAAGTTTTTAATTTTCTAATTATCTATTTATATTTATATAATTAAAAAAAGTAAATGCTTGTTTATTTCACTTTTGTATAGATTCAGTTTTGTTCACATACAAGTGCTGTTCAAAACAAGAAATTAATAATTAACTTTTGAACTTTGAAAAGCTATAAATCAAACTTTTTTGCCCAATCAAAAAGATCTGGACATTTTCCCTCTATGCCCTCTTCTTATGGCTATCTTTCACTAAAAAATTTTTTTTTAATGAATGTTTAAATTACAGGAACTATATTTTAACTGTCAAAATTTCCTTAATTTTAACAAACATTTCACAAAATTATGATTTGGAAAAATATTTTTCATTGTTTATTGAATAACAAATGAATTTCATAATTTTGCGTTTACGCTTTGGAAAACTTTTGCTCTCCATATTATTTATGCCTTATAAAATGGAAATTTACTTTTTATGATTATCATAATAGCACAAGGCAACACACACACACACACATATATATAGAGACTTTTTCTGTATCTTGCAAGTTTCATTAAATATTTTAATTAGATTATTTTTTTTAAAGTTTTTTAGCTTTAAAAACTTTAGTTCACTTTAATTAGCAAAATTTGCTTTTTTTTTAAATATGTAAAACCCAAAGCAAATTTTCATTTACCCATAGTTTGATGTTGCACATTTTTCATAACTTTAACTCAAGTACATTGAATAATGTAATTTTAATTTCCTTATATTCTGGTTTAGATAGAATATTACATAACAACCACCATACTTGGAATTTTTCAAGTAATACCTTAACAAATATAGGAATCCAGAACATTTCTGTCAGAGAATATGGTTAGTATTTTAATGAATGGGGAAGGTTTTGGTTATTTAATTTTAATCAGTCAAATTTTGTATAGTAAACAATTTTTTTTTTTTGCATCAATTATAAATTGATACTTTTTACAAATATTTTTCTTTATACTTTTTTTTAGCCAGGGTAGGGGGATTTTGTTCTTTTTACAATTTATTTCAACCAACTTATTTCCAAAACATCATATGATACTTATATCTATTTTGTATGATGGTACATACATTATGAACTTTTCTCATCTGTGAAACTTTGATATTCAATCAGGCCATGTATAGGTCTTCAGCTCAAAATACTTAATATAAAAGAGCTTATTTTAAAAATAGGAACATAAAAATTATTCGATTTGCATAAGAAATTGAGTTTAAATTAATAATTTAATAAATTGAGTTTAAATTAATAAATTTCCATTTTTATTAAATTAGTATTTTTTAGTTTTATCAAATATTTACTGTATAAAACTAAAATTCTAGAATTTTTTTTAGATTTTTATTAATTCTATAACATTTATGAAAAGCAACTATCAAGAATAAAAAATTAGTTGTTTAGAGAAGCTAATGTATTGATTCAATAACTAAAAAATTGCTAGCTTAACGATCTGATATTTTTTTAACTCCAACTTTGTATTTATTAAAAAATTTTCAATTATCTAATGCATTTTTTTAAAATTTTTATATATTATATATTTTTATTACAATATTAAAATCTACATAGCAACACAATACTTGTATTGGCATATAAATGGTAGATCATATTTCATTTCTATTAATTACATGAAAGTAATTGGAAATTGATTTTGTCATCACAACATAAAAGTATGTGAACATTAAAAACAGTGATCCTTTAGTTTTCTTTAGTAAACTATGGGTTTTGCATACCTAATAAACTAGTAAAAAAAATACCAATGCAAAGAAATGGTTTTATTACTAATTGCAAAAGAAACAATTATCATGTTTTTGATGTATAATTCGTATACAATATCCAATGATATATTCTTTTTATTCAATAACATTTAGAAGTATGTTTATTTAGGACATAATAAATGACAAGTTAATTTTAATTTGTACAGATTAAAATGAAAAACTGATCCAAATTGTTGATAGGATTTCTATTTAAAATAATAATGCTTTCTTGCATTCGGTAAATTATAGACGGCTAATAATGTATAAAATGAATCTTTGATAATTAATAACATTCAATACAAAATAACTTTTCCTCAGGAAAAAAAAATCAATATTTAGATACAGCAAAGCACAATATCCTTCTCACAAACGAAGGAAAAATACCTTTGGTGATAGAAAAAAGAAAAGCCATGCAGTCACAAATACATATGCCATGGGTTCAAATAATTATATTTTGAAATATAGAACATCAGATTTATATAAAATACAATATTTTTTAGATTTTTTAGTAGACAAGAGGAGGAATGATTAATTAAATGATAGATAAATTACATATATTGGATATGAAATTAGTCCTTTAATCTACAATACAAGCCAATCTGAGGGGTATATATATAATTCTTTATAAATACTTACCAGGCAAACCTTCTTTTACTTCACCTCGCCACTGGCTGCAAAACCAAATAAGATAAAAGAAACAATAAGCAAAAAACATAAAAGTAAAGATATATTAGAAATACATTAAAAAATATCAAATGACGATTTTGTTTGGGCGAAGGGGGGGGGGGGACTTAAAAGCATTTTTTAAAATAGTTTCAACTAAACTATTTTTAAGTTTGATAGTTTTGATTACATGTAGTACAGAAAAATTTATAAATGATTACACGAAAAAAACAAAAAAGTATGAAAATATTTATTAAAACAGTAAATTATAGCTTATATTTTCAAATGCACTTTTTCTTTAAATGAAAATAAAGAAATTTGTCTGAAATAAAAGTTGGGAAAAGTCACCTTCATATATTTACATATTCTTTTTTTTTAAAAAAATATTTTTTTTTTCTATTTGTAATTTCTATTGAATGCAAATTCATATACAAAATCTACAAGAATTTACTTTGTGTGATGTTGCTAACTAGGCCATAAACCATTAAGAAAGCTGAGAATATGAATTACAAATATAATTAACTGCCAAAAGTATAAATAATATTTTTAATGGGGATCAATTTTTACATTATTTTAAGAAATGAAAATGGGAAGCATGTTCATTAAGAATTATTTGTCATTTTAAACACTTATTTATTTAATACCTCCACTTCCTTCATATCAATAATTATATTGTTTATGTCTTTCATGTGTTTTATTTTTATAAAATCATAGTCTATTTCTTTCAGCAGCAACATTTGTTATTAAAAGGGGATTTCTATTTAAGGTCACTGCATAAACTTAAATGTAAAATATATAAAGATTGAATACAAATTTGCTTACAAGAGTTCTGCTAGCTCACCAACTTCACCAACTAGTGCTAATAATATATTCCTAGGCTGATGATATTGGTCCCAATTTCTATCTTTGATAAATTTAGATTGAATCTGTCGACTGAAAAGGCAATAAAATATATTCTTAACTTTTAACCATAAAAATATCTAAGAAATATAAAAGATATTCAAAAAATATTTTTTATAAAGAAAATTTTTACTTAGAAAAAAAAAGAAAGAGAGAGGACTAAAATGCAAGCTATAAATTGTCATTTTAGCTAATATATAACAAAATTATTTCAAGATTTTTAATGAAAGTGTTGCAGATTGCAGTTAAAAAAAAATACTATTTACTTAAAAATAATATTTCCTTAAAAAATATTTATTTCTTACATTAATTTCATGCCATACTAGTATACATCTTAGTAAGCATTTAATTTAATCAATATCTTAATGCATAAGCATACCATTAAAAAACAAACTTAGTTTAGAAAGTTATAAAGGAACAATCCATATTATATAAACCTTACTCATATTTTTTTCTCATTAAATTCTAATAAGAAGTTTCACATTTATAATTATGATGATAACTAAAAAAAGAAGTTTATAAAACTTTTTTTTTTTACATTCATATTTTTTCAGCTTAATTTCTTTGGATACCTATATAATATTTTTGAAAATCAGAGTAAGTCTTCTAGAGGTCCTAGGAAATAGAAGTGTTAGCCCCCCCCCCCACCTCTTTTCAACTTCCGAAATCAGATATATATTTACTATCTGATATTATTTTTTAATTTAATCTCTAAATAAAAGTTTGAAATAACAAATTATAATTAACAGATGCATAAAAACATAAAATTGCAGATCACATTCAAGAAACTGGATTTCAGTATATTGCATGCACCAAAAAGCAAATTTATAGTTGCTTTTTTTTTTTTTTTTTACAAACTTGTAAAAGGAAAAATGGAAAACTTATTCGTAAAATTTAAATTCTATTTAATTATAGAATAAACATTTTCTATAAAGTAACTTTTTTTCTTCAGAATTTTAAAGTAATATAATATAAAATTTATAAAAGATAATTAATTAAGAATGTTATTTGAATAATATTCCAAAATTTAAATGATACATGATTTTAATTTGAATAAGCTCTATTGCATTTTATATATTCAATATGAGTACAAAATTAAATTACTTTGTCTCAAAACTTTGAGCCCTCTAAAAGTTCTAGGGCCCCCTAAGCAGTTGCTTACTTGGGCTATTAATAATATGGTACAGACATTTGCTTGTGCAAGGCAGTTGCATAAGCAATAAATACAACTAATTACTAAAGTAGCATGAAGAAATATTCAATTACAATTTTTTCAGAACAGATTGATTTGGTTTGGTTTTTGGCACAAAAGCCATTTTTGCAAAGCGCAAAAGTCACTGTAGAACAGATTGAAGAGAACCACAACATTGTAAAAATGAATTTTCTGAATTTCCCTTTATAATAAAAAACATTTTTTTAAAATATATAATAGCAGATATAAATACAAAAATTTTGAAAAAAGAAAACATTAAAACTACTTACATCTCTTCAAAATTAGGATGTGAACTAAAAGTACCATCTGTATCTATTACTTTTGCTTCAATTTGAGTATCATCACCAACTTCAGTCTTCAAAAACTTTTGGTTATTCTTTGATTGGAATTCTTCCATTTTTATTTTCAGTTGGCAAGAAAAAACTAAAAACATGTTATAAACACTAATAAGAAAAAAATTAGCAAATTATCAATCATGAAAATACATGTGTAATTCAAAAAGTATAAAATTATATTTTACAGTTGAATCACAGCTATAAATCAGAATGCAACTAATCAAAAGAAATCTAATCCTTTTGAAAATAATATCATTTGAAACATTTTATCAATTATTTTTATGATGAAGAAGCCTTTGCTCAAATAACAGAACAAAACATTACATTTCGTTATTCATCAAAGGACCATGTGTAACATATTAACAATTAGAATTAAATAAATAATAAAAATTATTAGAAAAAATTGACAATATTTAAAAAACATCTCTCACCAATACTAAAACTTTATATTTTTTGTATATTATGGCTCAATACTCATTCTCTTTTTTTTAAATTTAAAATATTTCAGCAAGATGGGGGGGATGTCAAAATTAATAAAATTAGCATTTTTTAAATTTATTTACAAGGAAAAATGTAACACAATCATTCTCAGATAAGTAAAAATCGTAGTAGTAAGCACCATATATGAATTTAAAGGAAATTAATGCAACGTTAATTAATTAATATATATTTATTCATGGCAAATACATGATAAATGTAATTTTAAGAAAACCATATTTTTCAAGATGTTTCTTAAATATAAGCTTTAATTTAGTTAATTATTTAATGTATAAATAAAAGAGAAAATTAAAGCAAAAATATTACCAGGGGAAGGGGGGAAAAAGCGAAAGGATAAAATCGAAGGTAAACCAGTTTCAATTACTTATCAATTTACAGAAAGATGCAATAATTTCTTTTGCAATCTACATTGATTCCATCCCTGTTGTGCAATCAATGTGTTAATAATCATGCTTACTCTTTTGTTGCAAATTTTATTTCCACTTTTATTTTATATAAATTGATTTGCGCTCTCAATATTATCTTACTTCTTAAAAATCAATAAAATAAACCTCGAATCCAATGAACAGAACATAGGATATATATCAATAAAATCTGTTACAACTTGTTTGACAAAAGTTTCACAATTTTACCTTTTTTTTTTCCTCAAAATTCTTCACTCCGTAACAAATTAAAATGAAAATACGCGCATTTTTAACATCAGTTCAGTTCAGTAACTGAGATGTAAATAGACGGAACATCTGATCAAGTTGAACATTTTGTATTTAATCATATGAGTAATTTCTATTAGATAATTGAAATATTTAATGAAATTAATTTTCGTTTAGAAATACTAAATAAAAATTTAAAAGAAGTTTTTAACTTTTCTTCGCTTACAATTTATTTCAACCAGTCACAAAATAATATATCTTCTAATCGTAATCGTTACATATTGTTTATTTTGATCTGGGGAAAGATCGTGCATTCGCTTTTAGCAATGGACTTATTCGAAATTTTCAAAAGTAAAATTCATACAGATAATTTAAATAATTCTTCTCTTATGCATTTCAGCTCATACAATTCAGAACATTATTACTTTGAAAAATTTATCTGCAGAAATGTAATATAAGATAAAATGACAGATTATTCAGAATATTTTGAACAGTTTAATAATGTGAGGGAAAGTTTGAATGATACAGTGTGTGTAATTGCTACTCGAACTGTCGATAAAAAAATAGGTTTAAAGAATGATGATAACAGTGGTTGGTGGTTTCCATTCAAACAAGCACACCCTGAAAAAACTTGGCTAACTGTCGCTGAAGAAATTTTGAAGGTAACGAAACAAAATTACGTTAGTAATTCTTCCCAAAAATTAGATAGCATGCACATTAAATTTGAATATACAAGCAACACTTTCATATTTTTCAGTATCGATAAATATTTGTTGTATTTACTTGAAATTTGTATGTCAAACAT
Organism: Argiope aurantia; assembly: GCA_026543865.1. NCBI lineage: Eukaryota > Metazoa > Arthropoda > Arachnida > Araneae > Araneidae > Argiope > Argiope aurantia. Next base: position 364,190 of record JAPMOR010103763.1, on the reverse strand, counting down.
AATTATAAAATAATTATCAATTTATTATTAGGAAAATCTGAAAAAATGTTGCAATTAGTGAACCAAGTTGATTAATGAAAATCTTAGAGCAAGCAAATTGCAAATAAATTTTTGTGTCTAAAATTTAAAATCAATAACATTTTCCTCTGGTATCTTTATGGAAATTAATTAATATATTTGCTGTTTGTATGTACAGGAAATGCCAATCTTTTGGTTTATTTAACTGTAAAAGTGCTTTTTTTTTCTCCTTTTATTAGTCTATTATTTCTGAACTATGTTAAATATGAACTTAAGTGTTGTCTTGGAAATAATATGATTCTTTCTCCCTAGTCATGATCATTAATTTAACAAGAATAAGTAGAGTCTGTCCTGGCAATGATAGTAATTTTTTTTGTACCTTCATATTTGATTTTAATAAGGTGAATAAATGTTCCTCTGTCTAAACATTAATATTTCCTTCGTCCCGAACTGACTGCATTATTAGATTATCTCCTTAACTGGAATGCTTTTCACTTTCACAAATCTCTTGTGACAATAGGCATGTTAGAAAGTGTCATATAGGCAGATTCTCAGGTTGCAAGTGATGTAAGAACTGCATTAAAACAAACATTTATTTTGATAAGTTAGTAGATAGACATGAATTAAAGTTTTCCAGGTTTACCTGAGTTTCATTCCTTCATATACATAAGATTAAACTTATATTATTAATGAGAAGTAGGAAAAATAGATAATGAATTCAACACAATTTGATTTATTACAATAGTATAATTCCTCTATAATCTACTCTCTATTTCATACTTTTCGCATACATTTATCTTTTGAAGATTCAGGCCACTTGCCGGCATGTCTATAACATTACTTTGTTTTAAACTTCATCTCATGTATTTATCAAAAAATTGCCCAGTGAAAAAAATAATTTCTTATTTATATTTATTTTGTTTTGTTTTAGATTAAAAGTGATAATCTTATAAAATATTTTTAAAAAATTACTCTACAGGAAATTGGTCATTCGGGTAAAATTCGTGGAATAGCTCATATGTGTAATGTCCAATATCATCAAAAGCTGCCTACTGTTAACAGAATAATCTACCTTGCAGAAGTTGAACATCTGGCTGAGGTAAAGCATTTATTCTAAAATCTTTTCTTATTTCTTGATCCAAATCCCACTTTTTTATTGCATTATTTTCAATGTGCAATATAAAAAATAGCTGACTTTATTTCCCATGCCATGAGCAAAGGGTTAAAAATTCCTAACACTTATATATTCCTTTCTAGATTTCTAAAATTCCCTTTCCTAAGTTCACATGTATCGAGAAAGTCCCTATCAAAATATCTTAGTAAAGTCACTAAAGAGAAAAATTTCTATCATTTCCCTTTAGTGACATTTATCAAAAATGTTTTCAAGCAAAGGAAAATTGTTCCAATTTCGTACTCATGTACAATCCTTGCCCTCCCAGGTTGAAATAAATTCAATTTTATTACAAAAATTTCTTACTTTTGGTTGTGCATCTGCCAAAATTTTGCTATATACATCTAATATATAAAAATCTCGTGTCACAGTGTTTGTGTTCGTACTCCTTCGAAACGGCCGGACCGATTTTTATGAAATCTTTTATGTGTATTTGATAGGTATGAGAATAGGTCGCAAAGTATATTTCATAATGCTAGGTAATTAGGGTGTCCCTATCCACGTTCAACATACGCTGAAGAGATCAACACTTGCTTGAAATCATCGTCACTGTGACGTAATGTTGAAAAAGTCCAGCTAAAAATAAACATGCGTGTCCAAATGCTACAAGATCCATCTGCTGACACATTCTTTGACCAATTGTTATATATCAATGATGGAAAAGTTGCTGTCGATGAAAATACTGGATGCATAAAATTGCCCACTAATTTATGCATTGTTGTTGATTTGCAAAATGCTCTCATTGACCGCATATTTCCCGATGTACACGCACAATACATAAATCATGCATGGCTGGCAGAAAGAGCCATTTTGGCAGCAAAAATTGTGGACATCGACGATTTAAACTTCAATATACAGCAGTCATTCCCAAGCGACTTGGTATCATGCAAATTGATCAATACAGTTTGAGATGCTAATGAAGCTGTAAATTATCCAACAGAGTTTTTGAACTCGCTGGATTTTCCAGGCATGTTACCACACCTTCTATGACTGAAAGCTGGATCTCCGGTTATTTTACTTTGGAATTTGAGCCCACCATGGCTGTGCAATGGCACGCAATTGGTCGTTAAAAAATTGCTGAAAAATGTTATCAAAGTCACCATTATGAATGGTAAATTCCGAGTCAAAAATGTTTTGCTGCCACGAATTCCAATGATTCTCATAGATGTGCCAATTGAATTCAAACCCGTTCAATTTCCTATCAGATTGGCATTTGCAATGACAGTCAATAAGTTGCAAGACCAAACAATGTCTATTTGCGGCTTCGATTTGGGCACACCATGTTTTTCACACAGTCAATTATACGTGGCATGTTCTCACGTGGGCAAACCATCCAGCTTATTTGTGTTGGCTAAAGACGGACTGACAAAAAATATTGTACACTCAATTGCTCTTCGAAATGAATATTGATTTTCTTTATTTCATGTTTAGACTTTAGAATAAAAAATACTTTTACGTTGATGGAATACATTGTATTAAAAAATGAATAACTTGTGGGTTTTTTTTATTTTTTTTATTGGCGATTCTTGTCTACAGTGCTCCATTCCTCTTTCTGTCATAGATCCCATCCCCACACACTTAAAATACATTCATTATTTTTTAATTAACAACCAAAATATTTACTAGAAATAATTTATATGGCAAAACAACATTTGCCAACATTTGTTTCAAAATATCTCCCCTCTCCCTCTTTTCTTTCATTTCTTTTAAATCAGAACTTGAAAATTATTTCTTATGATTGTGCAATATGTCTGTCTGTGTTCCATTTAATGTAATATAATAAGAAATATGTATAAAAGCATTATTTTACAAATATTCTTTTAAAAATTCACTGAATTTCTGTAATTAAATGTTATTTTTTAAAAATATGACAATTCTAACTTCCTGATTTAATTTCAGAATGTCAGAAAATCAGACTGGAAAGAGAGATGAAAGTATTAAAATGCTAAATTGATAAAAAAAAAAAAAAAAAAAAAAAAAGGAGGGAGGAATGTCCAATTAGTTGAAAAATAATTTTTATAAAATTGTAATATAACTTTTCTTTTGCTTCTCAACATATATGAGCATTAAATAAAGCACTGAAGTGCTCCTTTTGGAGTTTTAATAATCATACACAATATTATTTATCGGTAAAACTAAAAGCTTATGAATTAAATAAAAATAAATAAAATCATAGAATGCCTTATTCAGTAAGCTAATTGAGCTGTAACATAAGGAGCAGCTGAACCAAGGATGTCTAAAAATTTACTTTAACTGATTTCTGAACCAAAAATTTCATTGCCATTAAGACAGTCTAAATGATAATTAAAGGGATAGCATTTGTCATTTAAACAATCTAATGAATAGAATATGACAAATTAGAAAATATATAAACCAAAGTTATTAGTAAATTTACCACAAAAAATATCCTTAAACATTTATTAAAATGAATACCAGTCAATAAATTATTGTAAAATTTGCTAAATATGTGCAAATTGTTTATATGCATATAAGTATTGTTATATTAATATGTATGCTAAACTATCTTAAACATATAAAAATCTTACTAACTGAATAATACTTTTCTTATTCTATAAATTTAAATCCATATTTCTTTTTATATCAATAAAAAAATATAATGTTTAAAATGGTAAATACAGTATAAAGTGTTTATATATGTCTTATTATATGAATTTAAATTTTAAACATATATTGTATTTTTATAATGAATAAATATGAATAGAAAGAAAAAAATATTTCTTGTATAATGTAACCATTAAAATAAATTATGTATGTAATGGGGAAGTAGCAAACCAAATTATATTTTGAAAAACTATTGATTTGTAAAATTATAAATCATTAACTGAAGACAGTATAACTTTTTTGTGACATTGAATAGTAGGTTTTTGTGAAATTCTAAGTTAGATTTTGGTTTCCAATAAGGTGCTAAATTATTTCAATCCGGAGTACTCCTTTTGAAACATATTTTATTTATTCACAATTTCTAGAGCTCTAGTAATTCACTTTATAAAATGATGGCAGTTATTGCATTTATTAAGAACTTTGTATGATAGATAACTTTAATGTGCATAATTATATTCTCAAAATAAGATAATGGCTTCAATCAGCAATTTTTGATATTTCAATTTTGTTATTAATGGAATTAATTACTTTTATTTCTTGAAATATTTTATCATATTATTACTAAAGTACCATTTCTTATAATTTTCTAGTGTTGTTCTGAATAAACTTCTTTTTAAATACTATTATTCAATTTATCAGTCATTTCTCTTAACTAATTGTTGTTATTGTTTTTATTTGTTTATTTTTTTTTAAAGTGTAGCTATTACAACCAACTGAATTGATTTTTTTTCTTCTGTTTTCACAGTCAACTCAAAAGCAGTTGATTTATATTTACATGTTTTTTTTTTCAAATATACAAATATATGTAATTAATTCTGTTATTGATATATTCATTCTATAAAATTTTCTAACTATCAAAAAAGTAGTATAATATGTATTTTGTATATATCAAAATGTTTGGTTTATTTATTTATTTACTTTAAATGATCTCACATTTTAAAATTATTCCATTCAAATAATTGGCTTGTTGGTCAATCACATTTGTAAAACTAAAGCATTTTTTATTCTGTTACTGTTTTTTTAATTTTGTATATAGTTCAATATGCAATTTTCTGTTTTTATTCTAGAATGCTTATGATTTAGCCTGGTTTTCTGTGTCAGAAATTCAGAAGGTTGCTAAAAATGATCTTAGAAGCTTAGAACCTCTGTTGTTAACAAAATCTTTGAAACAAACGTATTTACCAGTAGCTGAATGTTCCGAGCACAAAATAATTACCTCAATTGCCAGCTCTGCTCAAGAAACAGATAATAGTCCAAAGTCGGGGTATGAGAGCCTTTTAGAATCCGCTGCTTTCACCGCAGAAGGTAAAATCTTGTTTCTTTCAAACTTTGCTCGAAAAAACATCAATTATTATTTATATTCATATTTAAAATTATATATATACATACAAACATAATTGGGTGGTTTTTTTAAAATATACTTATATATAATGAATACAAATGAATCATGAAGTGATTTTTTTTGGAAACATTTAAAAATCTAAAATAACAGTTCCTTGTGAATGTGGTTGTCAAAAATAATAAGAGGCAGGAAGATGAAGGTTTTAAAATTATTTGTAATTTGTTAAAATTAAGCTAAAATTTTTATCATAATTGAAATTTTTATCATATCAACATTTTTTTGGAGAAAAATAGTGGCTTAACTTTCCATCAAACAGAATTTCTTTATATTTAATCTGTAATCATAACAAAACAAAGTTCAGTTATTATGTAGCAATCATCTATATAATTTGAAATGCCTTTTCATAGATGCTAATAATATCTCACTAACGTTATTAATATCATGCTATTATTATACTATACTAAAACTATCATTATGAAGAAGAATGATTATTTTCATGATTAATGGATACTTTAATATTAAAAGGATATTAATTTGAAAAAGAAAATGAAATTATGCATCTGCAATTAAAGAAACATGAATTGGAATAATATAATGAAATCTAATCCTTTTATGAAAATGAGTAACATTACTTTTTTATATTATATTGAAAATCCTAGATTTCTATGAATTTTTTTTCCTTTTCTTTTGATGGTTGATAAATATGTATCCAGATAATATATCCCCTCCCACCTTTGAATATCGTTAATAAATCTTCTGTAGCATTTAGTTTCTTCATAATTTAAAATAAATCATATGGTTTTATCTGATTAAAATGTTGCTCTTTATTTTATAACTGCCTTTATTATGGAATGTAATTTTATTAGTCTTAAATAATTTTGAGTTTGTAAATTATTGATATTTTTAACTTAATTTCTGATTTGTTAGGAATTGTGTATATGATTGTGTTTTCACACACACAAACATCTAAGTAGATGGATAGAATTTTACGTCCAATTTTATCATCAGAATTATTGATCTGTTATAAATTTTGAATCATATTTGTTAAAAATTTCACCATCTGCTGTTTTGTATGTTTTCATGTGTATGAACATAATTCAAAAAGGAAAACATGTACAGTTGAAATTTTTCTATGTGAACTTATCATAAACATTGTAGATGTATATCAGTAACTCCAACCCATCATTGAAAAGCAAGAAATTTAAAATTCAAGTATGGTTTTCTTCATTATAAATCATTCAATGAATTATATTCTGAACACAAATGCACAAGAAAACCAAGGGGAGAGCAATCCTAAGGGTTTGGTTTCAAATTAAAAATTAGTTTATTTGTATTGATATTTTCCATGCATTAATTATTCTTTATATGTATGATATATTGTTATTTTTTATACCACTCTAAATGAAAGAAATGTTTTCCTTTGATTCCTGCAGCTCAAAAGGTGGCCTATTATGATTTTATGTGTCATGTTTATCCATGTGAGACTATGAACATCTTCATGTTTAAGAAATATTTACAGTCTTTTAACTGGTGGAATGAAGAAATTGTCTCCAAAAATATTAAGGCATTATTTAGGTGAATATTAATTCCATTTTTAACATGATTTTTTTTTTAAGCTGACATATTATCTGTAAACTGTAATGTCCGTTACAAAAATTATTTAAAAGGCTATTACATTTTTTAAAAATTTTAATCAGATTTTTAATTAATTAACAATCAAACATAATTCTAAAAAAAGTTTCAATTTCAGACCATATTACAGCATAGGAACATCTTGTCCATTTTATTTAATAAATTTAATTAAAAAAATTTACTATGCACTGGCTGATGAAGTAGATGTTACGCTTCATTTGCTATTGAAATTTTCAGTAGTCTATTGAATTTTCATGTTGGCCTTTAAATAATATAATTTAAAAAAGACTATAACTGAAAAAAATTAATTAGCTTACTGCTCAAATATATATATATTTTTTTTAGCCTTACTTGCATGCTTTTCAGATTTGATTGAAGTATTTTACACTTCGGATTAATTTCATGTAATTTCATAATTTTTTTCAACTTGATTTAGAAATCCTTTTTCATGTAATAATTATAATTTCATTTTCATGCAATGACTATAACTTCATTTTCATGCAATAACTATTGTGTCATTTTCATACAATTGACTGTAACATCATTTACTTATAACCTTAATGACTATGAGTAAAATCAAATTTCTAAAATGTAGAAATTAAAAAAAAAAAATTCATGATTGTCAGTTTTACTTCATTTAATAGACTATTTTCTGTTTTTACAATGCTTAAAAGTGTTTCATCTGATTATAGGCTCTAATATGATATCCAAGTAACTTCAAAAATATTAAATTAAAAACTATAGAGTCAAACTATGAATGAAAAAAAAATTTTGATAACTTTTTACATATTTTTATTTAAGTCAAGTATAAAAGTATTTGGTTGCATAATATATGAACACAATCGGTTTTATTGTAAATGGCATTTTCTGCAAGTGGACAAAGTTTGAGTGAGAACACTCTTGTTTTTCCATATCGTAATTAAATTATTTATGTTTGAGAACTTAAGTGTACTTAACATATTTATTATTTATTAATATTTCTCTTTAAATGGTATTTCTTTATTTTCTTTAGAGCCTTTGATTTGAATTCTATTGGGCATTTATCATTTAAAGATGTCTTAATTGGGCTAGCTGCAATGAATCAGAGTACACCTCATGGAGGTTCACCAGCAGAGATGCGATGCCGATACATATTCCGCTATTATGATAGCAATAATGATGGGGCTTTAGAAAACTCTGAATTCAGGTATAATTAATTAAACTTTTCATTTTATATGTTTGCATTTGGGGATACATTATAGAACATTCAGTTGATTTATATTTGAAAAATACCAAACAATCATTTGCTGATAAATAAAAAATAGATTTACTTGCAATTTAAAAAAAGTTATACATTGTATAATAATATTGTTTTAAGAAAATTAGGATTCACTTTTCAATTTAAACATATAAAAATGTGTTTAAATTTAAATATTGAAAAAATATTTTAATTTTAACTTATTTCAATTTAAAAAATATGTTATGTTGCTGAAAGTGTAAAATAAAAGTAATTTAATAAGTTTTTTAATTTATTTTTTATTTCCTAAATTTTTTAATGTTTTTTTTTTGTTGCAGATCTATGATCTCTGATATAAATAATCTGAAAGATATTGTAATGGATGATGCCCAATTGGATAAAGCAGTTGAAGAACATGCAAAGTAAAAAAATGTATTTTCTAATTATCTATGAATTTATTTTATGCAATGTGAAATTTTATAAAATTAAAATAAATATTTTAATAATTGTATTCAGTGAAAGGTGATTAATTTAAATTTTTACTTAATGTCTCTCTTGCATGATGATTAAACTTGAATATCTGCATTTAATTAAATTTGGAGTCAAGACATTTGTCTTATTTTAAGTGAACTGATAACTTCCCATGAAAACTATAACATCTTTAAACACTGCTTTGTTCTTTGAATTTATTATTTATTGATGAATTTATTAAATGCCTCTTTATTATTGAACAAATTTAAAATGATCTTGTACCATCAATTTTAATAATTGCCAATTAATCTCTTAATGTAAATTCTCCTTTTATATTTCATATAGTTTTAAGTGTAAATTTTTGATCATTTAATATTTATTTATTTATAAAATTCCACATTAAATTAAAATATTTCAACATGTGCTTTTGCCAGCATGTAATAAATTTAGCAATCTTGAACTAAATTACAAATCATATTTATCTCTCTTATCACTATAATCAATAAGTACATAAAAACTTACTGAATACCATGCTATTTAAAGTTCACTGTTGCTAGCTTTTATTGCATCTATAAATTTCAGTTAGCTCCTAGTTCAAGGTATTATTTTAAAATTGACTCTAACTGATCTGTAATTTATGTTAACTTTTTATGATTTACATGAAAATTTTAACCATTAGTTCTATTAATATCTGTATAATTTTCATAAGTGTCTTGATATTTTTCAAATTATGCTAAAATGGTAATTATTCATTTAAAAAAAATTAAGTTTTGAATTGTTTAAAAAGGAATAATTTCTTTTCAAAAAGACCTTTGGATTCTATACCAATTTTACTAATTTATAACTATGATCCCAAATTCATTTTAAGCTTATTTGATTTGCTTTCATGTTTTAGAACTTTTCAGCTTCAAGGGAAAATGAAATTGACTCTTCCAAATTTTCTTCAGACAGTTGGCCAGTTGAAATTCAGAGGCACATCAAGTTTATTCAGAACTCCAGAATCAGTATTAATGGGGATTTTTAATAAAAAGTAATTGCTCGTCTTTTTGTCTTTGCTAAATTATCAGACAAAAAATATTAAAAAGTACAAGATATAAAATTTATAATAAAGATTTATTATTGGTGTCAAACTATCTTGTATTAGAAAGACTTCTAAATACATTCAAAAATTCTTTCAGTGGTTTTACCATTCAAGCTAAAAATGAAACTTCTCAGACAAAGAAAAGACCTAGAGAAAATTCTCCAGGTATGTTGCTGCATTAATATTCTTTTATTAACCATATTTGTAAAGCTGGAATTTAATTATAGATTTTAAACGCATTTTCTGAAGTGCTAGAGGTCTGAAATTCTGTACACATATGTATGCTCAATAACAGTAAGGTGTTTTAATATTTTTAGAATTCAATTCTAAATAAGTAATAAGTTAATTAATTTCATTGCAATTTTGTTTTCATGCAAATAACATCACCTTCTAATGAATCTAAAATTGACTTCAAAATTCCATAATACTATAATAATTATATATAATATATAAAATACCATAATAATATAATTATATTAATGTATTATAAATTAAAAGACTAAAAAATAATTGTTGAAGCATTCTTATTTTTTATATACTAATAAAAATGTTTTTAAAAACAATTTTGCTGAAATGGATTACTTTATTTATCTTTCTACTTTCAATTGCTTTTGGAAAACATTATTTTTATTAAATATTGGAAACTTTTTTAATTTAGAAAATTTTAAAAATATCATTTACAGAATTTAATATATTTTTATCTAGATAATATCCTGGAAAGACTGAATGGAGCTATGTTTGAGAAAAAGTATGATTTAGCTACTCACTCGGTTAAAGTCAGGCGGTCTGGTACCTTAGTTGGAGTAAATTCACTTTGGGATATGGAAGGTAAGATTTATAACTTCTTCTATTATATAAAAACTTTTCATTGTTGATTTTTAATATTCAAGTTAAAAAAAACCGTTCGTTTAAAAACATTTGTTCAAGAATATTATTTACGGTTTCACAGCAATATTTTCTTGTTTAGCTTATTTTCAGCTGTCTGATGAGATCTTACATAAACTTGAATTAAGGATCTGAAGTTTTATCTGAATAATTTAACCAAATTTATATATAATCAATATCTGCAGGAAACCAGGTACTTGCCAAATATGCCTAATCTCTACTTGTAATAAAGAAGAATATGTGCATTGGCACTTTGCAGGCCAGATCATTTGACTTAAAGCTACTAAATATATACCACAGAAGGATTTTTGTGTAAAATTTTAATTAAATATTTAATTTATTAAAAATTAAGCTGAACATTGTTGCCCTGAATTTCAAACTATTCTATTATTTCATCAAATATTTGATCGTGTCTTTTTTCTTCCATTGTTTGAAGTTAATGATAAAGAATTTTGTTTAATATTTTTATAGTTTATGAGAGAAAAAAAAAAGTTAAGTTACAGCATTACAAAATTTAGAAAATAAATGAATTGGATACTTACATTTTTAACAGCACTATGATATCAAGGAATTGATCTTCATTAGAAAGATTCATGTAACAATGAACAAAACATATTTAAGAATATTAAAGTAACAAAATTTGAATGTCTGGCAATTTTATGCTATATTAAATATGAAGTTATATTTAAATTATTTAACTGAAATAAAATGTAACAAATATTCCTGGCAAATCAGCTGCTTGCCAAAAGTAACTAATTCTGTAATAAATGTTAGCAAATTTTTAACAAGATATATTTTACTTATATTAAATTTTGAATATTGTGTTGTAGATGCTATAAGGATAATATTTATCAGGACCTTATTTCTTATAACTTTATTCTACCAATCATTCCATTTTGTGATAAAATTATTGTAAACAAGTATAGAAATTAAAGTTGAGGTCATATTTTTTGAAATATTTTATTTGCATTTCCTATCTGTATGTTTTGGTTACTGTTTTTTAAAGAAATTGAACCACACAAAGCATTATTGTTGGACAAATTTTCCTTTGAATTTTAATAGCGTTAGTTGGATATATAATTTTTTCCCCTCTCATTTGCATTTTTTTTAGATTGATTATGTGTTATTCAAACTTTAGCATACATTTTACTAAAAGATGAAATATTGCCATAAAAACTAATTACAGATTTTTCAAAGTTTTGGGAAACATTGTCCCAGTTAATTAATGACATAAATATTGATAGGAGCATGCAGTGGCGTAGTAGTAAAATGGCTTATTGATGTATGGCTCCATAAGAGATATGCTTTAAGTGGACATGATGCCTGATCTATCCGTGTTGATGTGATATTGAAACTTTGATTTTGTTGCCAGTTCAGGTGTGGTTCTCATCATCTAGCCATGGTTCAAAATTTCAAGATCTGCCCAAAATATCACTTTTATAGCTTCAGGAGGCTTTTTTATTATTATATGGACAGTACTATTATTGTCTCATTCAAATTAAACTGAAATAATACATGATAAATTACTTATTACAGATTAGTAATATATTATTTTATTGATAGTAAAATGTTAATTTTTTTTCTTTCTTTCTTTTTTTTTTCAGGCACAGCTGCATTGAGTAAAACTGTTAAATTCTCTTCAAAACTAAGAATTGAAAGAGTTTCATCAGTGGATTCCTTTAATTTGGTAAGCCCTTTGTGAAAATTATTCTGAAATATTTATTATTATTATTAATAATTTTTTTTTTTTTTTTTTTTTTTTGTAACAGGAAACTGCATTTTCTAAGTAATTTTTCATTTACCAATTTCAAATTTTTTTAAATCAATTTATTTTTTGTTTATTAAAACTTCTGCACTATTTTTAATTTCTTTGTAAAAAATTTTTATCCTCTACCCCTTATATTTCTACTATGAAATGGAGAGCTTATTTTAAATATCTTATTCTAAAAATGATAATAGTTTGCATTTAAACTCTTCCTCAGAAATATATAATGTTTCTGTGCTTCTAAATATCCCCAATAAAGCCTATAAAATTGATACAGTATTATGCTGGAAAATGAAAAGTAATTTTAAAAAAATAATTTTTAATGTTACATGCTTTAAAAATATATTGATAAGTTTGTAGGTTTTACTTTTAAAATAATTATCATGAGGAAATGATTTAAGAAATAAAAAATACAGTCATAACCTGCTGTAACTATTTTTAAAAAACTTTCATGTTTTCAACTATAAATTCTCATTATATAGTTGGATGCATAAGCAGTTTTCATCATCTCATTGTAGTTAATTGATTTTTTTATCGTATTTATAAAATAAGCTTCTTTAGAATATTAACTCAATTACGAAATATATCTGACACAAATATTGTTTATTATTCTTATATTCCACTAATTGTTTCTACTCTGTTAATTTATTGTTTAGTCTTGTACAATTTTTCCACTTTTGCCAGGAAATTCAAATTTTAGGTCAAATCATAGATGTGTAATTAAGTAGAATGCATGTTTACAAAGTTAAGAGCAATCAAAAATCTAGTATGAGTCTAATACTTACCACAAAAATTGAAGTTTTGTTTCCTTTCTCAAGATCCTGTAAGGAAAGCCCCTAATAGTTAAGGTTCAGAGGGAATGAAATCAAAATCGTGAGATTAATTTTTTTTTTAATTCTAAAGTCCAATTACAATGCTAATTTTTTTTATTCTCATCAGTTATTGAATTTATAAAACTAAATGCATTTCACTGAAATTACTTGTTATGAAATCTGCCAATCATGGTACTTAAAATTTGAAATTTATAAAGTAATCACTAAGAAATGATTTTTGGAAATTCCTTATGTAATAACAAAAATCTTTATTTTTAAACTTCATATTGAAATATTGAGAGTTACTTTTATTGCCTCAAAAAATATTTGTAATTTCTCAGATACAATACTGTTTTATTATATAACAAGAGATTTAAGTTACACATTTGAATTATAATAAGGGAATTGTTGGCATTGACTACATTCCCTTATTATAATTCCATTAGATAAGGTGACAGAAGATTAGATTCCATGAAGATAAGGTGGCTTATCTTCATTCTAAAATTCTGATTAGAGATCACTACAATCCAAGTGACTGCAATTTCAAGATCTTTTTAAAAGCAATAGTACATTAAAAAGTAGAATTTATAAGTGGTTGTTGGATGGAATGCTATCATGGTTAGTATATTGGCTGCCTCATAGTCATTTTCCCTCTGTGTATTGTTATTCTCAAATCTGAAAGAGGAACTGCAAATGTGCTTTTCCAAGAAGTTCTTTATTATTATTTGCATTCTATTTCTAAAAAGATCTGATTTACTATATGTAAATATAATAATTAAAAATATACATTTTGTTCTTTATTTTGGCTGCTTAGCATGCACAATGGCAATGCTAATTCTTTATACATATAAAAAAAACTATGTTACTACATATATTTTTCACATGTGTATTTATGAAAAAAAAAATGCATAGCTCTACTTTTTATTTATGTAAAAATTCTCAAAGCATTTTAAGCACATATTGTTTAAGAACGGGCATTTGTGATTTCATTCAACTATGGAAATCTAAAAATGACATGGAAAAAAAATGAAATAGAATGTGTTTTAGTTAAACCCAAAGACATTTTTTATTATTTGCTTTTTTATTTCTATTAGTTACTGTAAGAAGTTTCATTTTATATATCGTTAACATTTCTGTTATTTACTATTATACTTATTGTTTTAAACACTGATTGCAATATGTGAATGTAATTCTTTTGTAACTTCTGTATTACATTGGTCTTAAACATCCAATTTTCAAAAGTATTGCTCTCCTATAGATTAGATTAAAAGAGTTGACTTTTTTATAATCACAGAACTGCAATTTCCTTTTAACTATCTCAGTTTTGGGCCAGAAAATTATGAAAACCGATTCTATCAAAAGCCCATCATGAACGTTGGTCTGGTCCTTCACTAGCATCATGCAATTGTTTAAAAGAGGGTGGTCAAACTTCCTTGCTTAGCCATAGCTCTAATTTACAAGATCTATTTGCACTCAATTTATGTTATCTAGTGCTTTTTTTTAAACTTATTTTGTAAGGCTTATTTTTTGCTTGCAAAATTTTAATTTTGATTTAAAGTAAATTTTAATGAGCTCTTTATTGTTGTAACGTTTTTGTTGGCTTGCACCCTATATTCGTCAGTCTTACAAGATTTGTCCTATAGCAGCTCTAATGTAATTTGAAAGTGAAAGAATAATTTAACTTGATAAAAAACTTAGTGTTTTAAGCTTTGTAGATAGATATATACGCTTGTTTTATTCGAAATGTTATGTTAAATGATCTTTAAAATCCTTTATTTTGTTCTATCCAGCAATCTCAGGCCAATGAAATGTTGCAAGGACTTTCTTACTTTGAGCACTGCATAAAAAGAGACCCCACTTCCAATCGGACACCAAAAGAAGCTTTCAATTGGGGAAATACAGACCGTGATGCATTGGGGAGATGTCTTGTAAACCTATGTCGTACAGTTTATGATATAATCAGCAAAGAAGACAGGTTACTTCATGTGAGCTCTCCTGCTTATGTATTGGGTGAGTGAACAAACTATTGATTAAATTTGATGAATTAAACTTGATCAAATTGACTAATTAATGTATTAATTATTTGATTTTGCTCTTTGAGACCTAAATAGTTTTTGAATACATGTAATTATTCATGTAAAGAAATTTGAATTATTAATTATGGTAAATAGCATATGTAATGCACACTAATATACTACTGCTAGTTATATAAAGACGTTATTAAAATAATGGAAATTACTATTCATATTCATGGTCTTTGTGTTTACTCTGTCCTGCCTTAGTGCCTAGTGTACAGACAGAACCACCACAATAACAATGTAGAAACTATAACTTTTTACATAATGATCATTTATGGCCTTACCTTAAACCTTTTATATTGGAGGTGTGCTTTATCATTGAAAATAGAGTGGAGACAGCCCTGTTGCACCTGGAGAAGCAAGAATGCACTTAATAATCTGGCAGCTTCTCATCTATGTATTCATGATGTTCCTTTCTTTTTGAGTTAATAATATTTATATATATATATATATATATATATATATATATATATATATATATTAAAAATATCTAGATCATACAGGTAATTTAATTATCAGTGCAGTGAAAATCAGATTTGTCAAGATAAATAGGCAGACATGAAAAGAGTCAATTATTCTTTTAACAATGTCAAGAAAATATAAAGTACAATTTAAATATACAATGAATTAAAATTTAGAAAATATGAAAATTAAAAATATTATAGAATTTAGAAAATGCAACAAGTCTGAGAACAAGTATGTAAAAATCATGAGTAATATTGAGATTTTTAAAGAATCCCCCCCTCCAAATATATATATATATCAGTGATAATATAATCTATAAAATGGAGAATATTTTAAAAGAAAATAGTAAGTTAATAGTAATTTAAATAAAAGATAATTAAATGTAATATTAATAAAAACAATAAATAACATACTTGAGATTATTATATAACATTTATAGCAATGCATAATATGTTTCATATTATTAAACTAGAAAAGTGTTAATATGTAATAGAATTTCAATATTTTTTATTCTTTATTTCTCTGATATTATGTTGTACCAGTCAGAAAATTCTTATTGATCTCTAGCTGTGTGGGGAGAATTTTTCCTGTATTAGTTTATTTGGGGCATTTATATTTAAACAAATGACATTTCCTTCATCTATTTCATAATCACAGATTTTCCAAAGAAGTGACTTTCATATGTCAAGAGACAACCATTAGTTTATAAATATGCATGTAAATATGATCGATTGTGGATTTTAAGAAAAGGCAACTTGTAGATATTTTGTGAACTATCTGTCATTGTAATCATTAACAGAGAGAGTATTTGCTTTTTGAGTTATAGTGTTAAAGACAATGACCTGCATACCACATAAAAAGGAAATTATATGCCAAATACAATAGTGATGGAAACCAAAGCTAAATGAAAGGGATCATCCAAGTTTGAAAGGGTTTATGACATCTAAATAAGAGATTTGCAGCCAAAGAACTGCAGAAAATAAGTTGTTGTATTGTGATTTGGGCAGGAATCTTGTTTCTGCATACAGGTCCTGTTAGCATTCTTAATAAGTGTGGAACCACAAATGATTATGCAAACATTTTAATAGTTTATATGAGCTAATTCAAATTTATATAAAAAAAATTGGCCTGCAATTAAAATGTCCTTTATTTTACGATGAATATAGATTAAATGTCTGATTTTTTTTCTCTGCTTCTATAGAAATGAACATTCCATTTGTAATATCATAGCTTACTTTCATAATAAATGTAGGACTCGGGAATCACTACTATTTAGAATCACGCACATTTAATTACATTTAGGACGAACAATTACATTAACATAAAAGAAATGAACATTAAATAGATTTCTTCGAATACGTCGCAGGATTAATTCACATGTTACGTCGCGTCTTTCGTTCAGAGACCCGTCTCGTCTCACACATCTTGACTTTCGTTCAGACCTATCTCGTCTGCACTCCGTCTAACAAGCATCAACATCTGTTGGCCAGCAGATGGCGCTCGTCATCAGGCGTTCGTCACTACATTCGGCGATCTTGACATCTCTTTCGTCCTCGAAAGTTAAATCAAAGTAGTAAAATCTGAAAGAATAAAAAAAAAAATAAACAGTATCTGGATAAACCAATAAACAAATTTTTTTCTTTTAGTCTGAAGACCATGGTTTCATGAAATCAGCTATCTTAGTTTCATATAAGGTTTCAATTTCATCTTTGTTCATTCGCAGCTGAGTTTCATATTGCTCTCGTAATTCGCCAAGTTTGTAGATGCGCGCCACTTTTCTTCGTTTGTTGAAACTTTTGCGATTCTCTTCTTGCATCATCAGAATGTTTTCCCTTGCTTCTTCTCTCATATTATTTCGATCTTCCATCATTGCTTTTGTGTATTCTTCTTCCAATATTTCCTTTAAACGTAAATCAGTTGTCGGCACTGCCGAGCTTTCTCAATTTTGATTTCTCATCTGGAAAAATAAGTAAGGCAGAGACTGCCCTTTTCATTAGCAAATGTAACCTGGAATAACTAGTATGACGCCAGATTTAATTTTTTTTGACAACATTTAATTGACATTCACTTAGGACAACACATAACATACACAAACAATATAACCGAATTTTTTTACAACGTCATCGAGCTCCAAGACATCAACCTTCTTCCCGTGCACCGTCTCTCCCGCGCTTTCACTCCTCCACTCACTTCCCCTCAGTTCGTTTCTTGTTTCTCCTCGTCCGCAGCGCCCTCACACGCCGCCCCTAAGAGAAAAACTGGTCTTCAAACGACAAAGTTTTTCCTCTGATTCCTTTGGACAAATTTCTGAACATATGAGGAAAAATAACTAAACGAAATAAAAACATCTCATACACATATTGAAATAACAATGAAAGTTCCGAATATATGTATAAAAAAAATAATTAAACGTAATAAGAACATAGCATACATATGTTAAATAAAAATGAATGCACATATGGAAAATTACTAAACACAATAAGAATACAGCATACATATGTTAAATAAAAATGAATGCACATATGGAAAATAACTAAATACAATAAGAATATAGCATACATATGTTGAAATAAAAACGGAACAAAACATACATTAACACAATGGATGTTGAGAACTAATTTTAACAAAGAAAAAAAACAACTAATGTTTAGTTTGTAAACGAGATAAAGCATCAGCGTCTTTGTTTAAGATTCCAGGACGATGAGTAATTTTGTAACTCCATCGTTGCAAAGCCAGTGCCCATCTAGTTAACTTGGGACTTTTTGGAGTTTTTTCAATTAAGTATTTTAATGGATTGTGATCAGTTATAATTTCTACCGTAGTTCCATGCAACCATTTATCAAATTTTTTAAATCCAAACAAGATGGCATAAGCTTCCTTTTCAATGGTAGACCAATTTTTTTGAGTTTTGTTTAATTTTTGGCTTACAAACGCGATAGGTTTATACTTTCCCTTTCCATCCTTTTGGGTTAGACAACAACCAACTGCGTAATCAGAAGCATCTGAGTGAATTTCGAACGGTTTACCAAAATCAGGGGCATTTAACGCTGTCGCCTCACATAAAGCTTTCTTTAACCTAAAAAACGATTCTTCTTCGCGTTTCCCCCAATTTACATCTCCTGATTTTTTCCCTTTGGTTAGTTCAGTTAGAGGGGTTGCGATTTCCGCATAATTAGGAATATATGATCGATAAAATCCCATTAGTCCTAACACGGATCTTACTTCCTTCTTCGTCTTTGGCCTTTCTAGCCGTTTTATTGCCGCAATTTTATCTTCGTCTGGGGCGTGCTTACCACCTCCTATCTTATGGCCTAAAAATTGTAGTTCTCGGGCTGCGAAAGTGCATTTTTTAAATTTTACAGAAAACCCCGCCCTTTCTAATTCTTGCAATACATTTCTCAAATGAATTAAGTGTTCGCTCCATGTTTTGGAGTACACTATTATATCGTCAATGTAAGCTTGAGCATAGCTAGAATGGTTTCGAAGAACACTATTCATTACCCTTTGGAATGTACCCGATGCTCCCGATAGACCAAAAGGCATAACCTTCCACTGATATACTCCGTTATGAGTAGAAAAAGCTGTTAAAATTTTGTTCTCATCATTCATTTTAATTTGGTAATATCCCTTTAATAAATCTAGACAAGATAACCATTGAGCCATCCCCGCAGTAAAAACTAATTCTTGTGTATCTTTCATGGGATAATTAGGAATTTTTGTTACAGCATTAAGGGCTCTATAGTCAATACACATTCGAATGGATGCGTCCTTCTTCGCCACACATACTATAGGATATGTAATGTCTGCATTCGAAGGTTCAATCAAGTCTAAGTCCAACAGTTCTTTCACTTGTCTGTCCACCTCTGTTCTATAAGACATTGGAACACTGTAGGAATGCGGTTTCCGTCTAGTAGTATTGGGCAAAAGTTCAATCACATGCTCCCCGATTGCAACGGGTTGCACTGGTCTTTTGAATAAGGGTTCAAATTCTTTTAGTAACGTCTCCAATTCTCCTTGCTGCTTAGTTGATAAGTCAGGTGAGGCTACGGATTTTACCTCCTGACAAAAGGAGTCTTCTTTCAATGGGGTATTTTCTATGTCACCAAATTCTTCCTCCCCTTCAAATATGACGTTCACACTTCCGGAGTTAGCAATAAATTCTCTCATTTTATTTTGATGCACATGCCTCAGACTATCATCAGGCATCTTAACTAAAAATGAATGTTCATTCTTTCGTGATTCGATGGTACATGGACCTTGCCATCTAGCTAAAAGCTTGTTTCTTGAATCAGGTAATAGAACTATTACCTTGTCTCCTGGAGTAAAGACTTTCTTCGTAGATCTCAAATTGTAATAACGGGCCATTCTTTCTTGCTGAACTGTTGAAACCAATTTTGCTTTCTCAGCTGCATCTTCTAACTGCTTCTTAAGCTTTTCCATATAAAGAGCTACTGGAGTAGTATCCAACTGCAAACCCTCTTCATCTGCCACCCAAGTGTTCCTCAGAATAGATAAGGGTCCTTCTGGTTTTCGTCCATATAACAACTGAAAAGGTGCTACGCCGGTCGTGCTGTTAGGTACTTCTCGATAGGCCCACAAAATGAACGGTATTTTTGCATGCCATGTACGTGGCTCTTCCAAAATGACATGATGTAGCATGTGCTTTAACGTCTGATTAAATCTTTCTACCAGCCCATTCGACTCTGGATGCAATGGTGTCGAAAACCTCGGGCTGGATCCCATTCTTTTTTCAAACTCTTGTGTCAAACTAGCATTGAAATTAGTCCCATTGTCTGATGCTATTATATTAGGCACACCTGTCCGCATGAAGATGGTTAACAGTGCCTCACATGTAGCTTTGGCAGTTAAACTGGTCAGTGGTACTGCCTCAGCCCATCTCGTAAGCTGATCAACTAGACATAATATATATCTGTGACCTTTTGCACTCGGCAGATCTATAGGTCCAATAATGTCGATGTTTACCACTTGGAACGGCAATTCTGGTCTTGCCACAGGAGTAATTGGTACTCTGTCCTTTTGATTTATTCGCCTTGTCAACTGACACTCCTTGCACTGTTGACAAAAAGCTCTGACATCTTTGGATATTCCATGCCAGTAAAAGGAATATCTTATTCTTTCAGCAGTTTTTCTTGCGCCCATGTGACCTCCAAATACTGAACAGTGAGCTAACTTTAAAACTTCAAGTCTACGCTTCTTAGGCAAAACTAGTTGAGCAACGGACTCCCCTAAAACTTTTTCTTTGTGAAACAAAAATTTGTTATGGAAATAAAATCCTCCGGACTTTTCGTTTGCACATTTCCTAGCATATTCTAAATCTGGACAATCCACTTGATCTTTAAGAAATTCGTCCGACCTCGATAGTTCTTTAGCATCCTTCTCTGAATTTTCTACAGATAAGGCTTTTATTTCTTCACTACCCACTGGGTTGTCATCACTTGTTTCATCGACGATTTCTCTATTTTTAACTTTTTCCGGTTCTGTGTTCTTTGCGGAAATATCAACGAAATAATTTTCTTGAACACCCTGCAACTTGTCTCTTATTTCTGGGGGCAACAGTACATCGTCCACCAGAGTAGGAGCAACTGCACACAACACTTCTTGGTGAATCATATTCCCGTCTTTGCCAACGATGATACCCATTGGAATATTGACAAGAGAACATTTCTCTGCTGGACCAAAAATGCCTTTTATGTAAATTGAAGCCTTATCTTCAATAGGAAAATCAGTCAACAGATCTCTTCTGACTACAGTTATTTCAGTGCCAGAATCAATTAAAGCTGTTGCAGGCTTTCCATTCACACTTATTCGTATCTTTTCTAGATTACAAAGACCTTTATCAAGAGAAGGTCGTCTGTGAGAAATCACTTTAGCAACTACTGCCGTTCCCTTAGTGACCGGTTCTGGGTCCACGACTGTTCTGTGAACATTTGCTTTTCTTCTACTATCTTGATCTGAGTTCGTCTTTAAAAGTTTGGGACAGAACTTTTTTACGTGACCATCCGCTCCACAGAAATAGCAGGTAAACTTTGGACGGTTTTTAGGATCGTATCGATTCCGTGTTAAACCCGTATCTTGCTTCGTCTGTTTAAGACTACTATTATAGTCTCTGTTATCGCAGCTAAAGGCGTTTTTTCTAACGTTTACCTGTTGATGTGTCTTGGGATTTGGATTCGATGGTCTCCGATAAGTTTTTCGAACACACTCGTATTCGTCTAGCTTGTCCGCTAAATCTTGGGGTTTGACTAATGTCCCCCACATGTCAACAAAATGGTCACGAACCTCTTGTGGAACTCTCTTCTTTACTTGATCTGTAATGATCAAATCTTTCAGTCCCTCCAAATCCGTGACATTCAAAGCACTTATCCAGCCGTGAAAATAATTTGTAACTTCATAAATGAAATCTTTCCAACTCTTCTCTGGATTTCTTTGGTGCTGAACAAATTTCTGGCGAAAACCTTCAGCATTCAATTTAAATTTCTTCATCAAGATTTCCTTTACATGTACAAAATTAAAAAATTCTTCTTCTGGAATTCTTGCGATCAGTTCCACTATCTCTGCAGGCATGAGAGGTATTAAACATGACACCCAGTTTTCCTCATCAATTTTCAGCCTCTTGACTTGTCTCTCAAACAATGACATATATAGGACAATGTCACATTCTTTTTCGTCAAATTTTGGCATGGACTTGGAAATTTCAATCTGCGGATTGATATGAAATTGTCCACCACTAGCTGAACTAGCATTAGATGCAGTCATTCCTGCTTCTATTTTTTTCTTTTCCAATTCAAATTCCATCTCTCGCTTTCTTGCTTCCATCTCCATCTGCAATTTCAACTCATTCTCTTTCTTTGTTGCTTCCATCTCCATCTGCAATTTCAACTCATTCTCTTTCTTTGTTGCTTCTATCTGCAATTTCAACTCTTGTTCCTTTCTTGTTGAGATTATCGTTTCTAGTAAAGTTTTGATAAATTCTTCTTCATAGGCCTGACTGCCAGTTATTAATGATTTTAGCCCATATATTGTCATATCAGATTTAGGATCCTCTCCCATTTCAGTAGCCAACGATATAAGATCACTCTTGATACCCTTTGCCAAAAACGCCATTATCAAGTAATAATTCTAACCCGAAAATAGAAATTTACTCTGTTTCTTTTAAATTATACAAATATTTTGTTTTGTTTTGTTTTAAAAACGCGCGACAAGAATTCTGTTACTGCGGAGATACTCTTTACAATATTGAAAAATATTCAAACGAAAATAAAGTAAAATAATAATAATAGTTGCCAATAAAATTATCTTGATAATTTTTAAATTCATAAAAATTATTTTAACAATCTAAAATTCAAGTACATGTTCCAAACAATTTCTGTTTTATTTGAAAACATTTCTTAAAATATTAACCGTAAAAAGTTTTATGCATTTGCGACACACTCTTTATAATGTAATACAAATTAACTTTTAATAACTTTTGTTGTCGTTCTATTTCACAACGATAAAGTATAACCTCTAATACAACACTTCCTTTATACTTATATCAATAAAAAAGAAAATGCAAAAGTAATAAATCTTCCATTAATAAAGACCATTCTTACTAAAATATTAAATCAGAATTATTTGTTTGAGCTATAGTCAAATGTTACGAAACAGTAACTGAAAGAATTTAGTACATAAACAATCATAAAATGAAGAGAGTATTAGAATGCTTTCCCGAATAACAGCAAATAGTATTAATTCAAAGAAATATCCCTCAAATAAAAAAACACAAATGGTATAAATTAGATGATAAAAAAAACCATAAATCTACTCTTTCCTTTTACTTATTTCCTTTTTTTTTTTTTTATGTGCCGTCAACAGGATTCATAAAACAAGAATGAAATAAGTATCCAGAACACCGGCAATACGCATATCAATAAGAAAAGTAATATTAAAAAAAAAATCTTCCTTTCGGAATCGAAACGAAAGTTTTATTGGTAATTATTTTTTAACTAAAACATAGAATTATCAAGCATAAAATTCAATTAACAAATAATCACTTATTAAAGACAACAATCAAAATAAATTCCTTAATATCTAGAATATCTGAAAAAAGAACATAAACATCAGAACATGTGAAACAAAAGCAGTAAAGCTTATTAGTGTATTTCCCAAGAATTAATTCGTTGCAATGTTTATGAAAAAATTACTTTATTATATATTAAAAAAATATCAAAAGAACGTCCGTTTTATTCTTATCAATATATTAAAAATATATATATCAAAATGATATAAAATTATTTATGACAGCATTCACCCTTTCAAAACGAAACGATAATGTCAACAATTGTTCAGCTCATTTCTTGATAGAAATAAATTTTTAACACAGCATGTTTTGTTATTATTTCTCTAAAAGATACGAAAATCACCTTTTTTTTTCTCTTTATTTTACTGACGTAAACTATATTTAATCATCGTAACCGCTGACGCGGTGTTATCACTGACCTAACATATAAAATGGCAAGTTCCTGGCGAAACAAAGCATAAACTATAATAAATTAATACTTATTTGTGCTGTAAAGATATATTACCAATATGTTAGAAGATGAAACAACATGAAGAAGTTAGAAATCTGGATATCACTGACGTGATACTTAAACCTATATTCCTGACGGAACAAAATCACTGGCGTGATACAACAAAATATATTCCTGACGGAACAAAATCACTGGCGTGATACAACAAATTATATTCCTGACGGAACAAAATCACTGACGTGATACAACAAATTATATTCCTGACGGAACAAAACTATATCTTTACGTGCGCACAAAATCAGTAAACATTTAGCTTACCCGAGTTCCTTTAGATACTGCCGTAACTTCCCTCATCACATGCCTGGATTCGGTGGGTTACCTCGATTTCCTTCTGGATTAACTGGAAAGATAATAGACGCCTTCATTAATCCAGATCCCGTTCGCTGCCACCAAGATGTCGGCACTGCCGAGCTTTCTCAATTTTGATTTCTCATCTGGAAAAATAAGTAAGGCAGAGACTGCCCTTTTCATTAGCAAATGTAACCTGGAATAACTAGTATGACGCCAGATTTAATTTTTTTTGACAACATTTAATTGACATTCACTTAGGACAACACATAACATACACAAACAATATAACCGAATTTTTTTACAACGTCATCGAGCTCCAAGACATCAACCTTCTTCCCGTGCACCGTCTCTCCCGCGCTTTCACTCCTCCACTCACTTCCCCTCAGTTCGTTTCTTGTTTCTCCTCGTCCGCAGCGCCCTCACATCAGTTGTATCTTTTAATTTTACTCAAGTTAAAAGCTCAAACGGGGTAAACTTTGTACTTCTCGAAACGGTACTATTGATTATTTTCTGCACTGATGCAACATGTTTATACCATTTGGTAGGGTCTGTTATCGAGAGTTTTGATAGAATGGGTATTAAAATTTTATGCATTATTTCAATTTGCCCATTTCCGCGAGGAATTGCAGTGCTAATTTTGAAATGTTCAATATTTTCATCCTGACAGTATGTTTCAAGTTCTTTTGAGGTAAAAGCTGAACCTCTGTCTGTTATTATTCTCGTCGGATTTCCAAAAGTATATTGTTGAAGCTTAAGTTTATTTATTGCATCCTGAGTAGATGTTGATTTAACCGGATACAACCAGACAAATTTTGTAAAAGCGTCGACTATTGAAAAAATATGCTGGTAGTTCTTATTTGTAGAAGGCATAGGGCCAATGAAATCGATGTGATATGTACTTAAAGGCAAATTTTCTTTTGGGATGGGGTTAAGGAAACCTTCACCTTTCCCACGTTTCTTATTACACAGAATACACTCCACGCAATTGGCAACTACACTTTCTATTTTTGACCTCAACTTTGGTATGTAAAATTCTTGCTTTAAAATTTCTTCCGTCTTAGCCACAGCGTAATGTCCTTTATTGTGAATTTCTCGAATAATTTCTCTTTGTAATGCTTCTGGGACTATGAGCAATTCTCTACCATTATCGTATTTGTATAAAACTCCATTTCTCACAATGTGTTCACCGTCTTCTTGCTTATCTATCAAAGCTTTTAATTTCTTAAGGAATTCGTCCTGATTTTGAGCATTGGCTATTTTAGTGGTCACTTCACTGTATGAACGAGTAACAACAAGTACTGCGTTTCGACTAAGAGAATCTACGTGTGCCATTTGTTTTCCCGATCTGTGAACATTTTGGTAATCAAATTCCTCTAACTGTAAAGCCCATCTTGCAACTTTTGGGGTAAGATCTCTTTTACACATAGTTTGTTGAAAAGCGGAACAATCAGTCACAATTTTAAACTTAGAACCCAGTAAGTAATGTCTAAATTTTTTCAACGCTTCGATTACAGCCAAAACTTCTAATTCATAGCTGCTATATTTTTCTTGTTGTGGAGATGTTTTTCGACTGAAATAATGAATAGGATAGAACTTATTGTCGGTTCCCTGTTGCAGCAGCACTGCTCCGAATCCCTGACTGCTAGCATCTGTATGGAGTTCTAAAACTGATCCCTGTTGATAGAGATGCAAAATTGGCTCCTGAGTTAAAATATCTTTAAGTTTTTGAAAAGCTTCCTTTTGTTCAGATTCAAACTTAAATGCAATGTCTTTTCTTAGTAGATCACTAAGCGGTTTTGCGATTTTTGAATAGTGGGGTATAAATTTCCCGAAATAACTAGTAAGGCCTAAAAAGCTTTGTACTTGTTTAACAGTTTGTGGTTGTGGAAATTTTTGTACAGCTACCGTTTTAGATACAGAGGGCTGTATAGTTCAGTTTTGGATTCTATAGCCTAAAAATTCTATTTGTGGTTTTAAAAACTGACACTTCTTAAAATTAAACTCCAAACCGTACTCTGATGCAACCTGTAGAACACGTTGTAATTTTTCTAGCCCTTCTTCCTCGGTTTTGGATGGTATAATAATGTCGTCCATATAAATCAGTACAGTTCCGTCTAGCATCAAATTCCTGAATATCACATTAATGTAACTCTGAAATACACTCGGACTATTGGAAAGTCCAAATGGTACTTTAAGAAATTCCCACTGGCCATGATGTGTTACAAAAGACGTAAATTTTGTGCTATCTTTCTCTACGTCGACATGAAAAAATCCGTTTTTCAAGTCCAAAGTAGTAAATATTTTTGATTGCTCAAGTTTGTCAAGCAAATCCTCTATGAGGGGTAAAGGGTACCGATCTTTAATCATCTTTTTATTTAGCTTACGAAAATCAATGCATAACCTATAACTGTCATCCTTCTTCTTGCATAAAACCACGGGTGAAGAGAAATTTGAAGTACTGGGTTTTATTATCCCTTCCTGTATCCATTTATCAATCTGAGTTTCAACGAATTTTTGTTCTTTTAAAGGCAGCCTTCCAGGGTTGTGAGTAATCGGAATATCATCGCTCAGTATTATTTTCATTTGTAACTCCGTACTTTTTGTTTTGTTTGGCGAATACTTATTTAAAAGACGATTTATTTCCTGTCTCAAGGTTTTTTTTACATGACTCATGTCGATTTCATCATAGTTTATCGAATCCGCTAAATGAATGAAGTATGGGAGAGGATGTGTATTTATTTTATTGCAAGCCTCAGCAAAAATAGGGGCTTGTCTGTCTCTTTTCAGCTCCGAGGAACGTAGTGATATGACCTTGACCTCGCTTCTCATCAGCCGGGTGTAATTTATTTGAGCTTTTTTCCCATGAATGGTAATTTGTTTCTCTTGGAATGAAAAGCTTAGATTATTTAATACGTCCATGCCGATGATTATTTCGTTCGGCATTATTTCTAACACATACACATTAGTTGATATTACATATTCATCAATTAATATATCACAATCAAAAAAACCTAGAGGAGTAATGCTATCTCCACTTATACCAGCTAATTTCACATTATCAGTCGTTAAATTAGGTTTACCAATTTTCAAATAAAAATCATAATTAATCATAGTAATATCACTTCCAGTATCAATTAATGCATCACAATTTACACCATTTATTTCAACATTTTTACTAAGCTTATTTACAGTTTTTGGAGAGTTACGAATATACACTTTATTAGAGAGAGACACTTTAAAATCTCTTTGCGGGCAGATACTGGCTTTGTGGCCAAAGCTACCACATTGGAAACATTTCAATCCTTTGTTTTTAAACTTGCAATTAATTGATTTATGGCCAGCCTCATTGCAATTGAAACATTTATTATTACTCTTGTTATAGTAATTATCCTCAGCATAATTCTTTTGAGCACGAACGAACGGCAATGGTGAATTTTTAGCTTCTTTCGCGATATCAAATTTACTTCTGTTTTCGGAAACACGCCAATTTCTGTTTGTTTCATTTTTAAGGTGACTTCGTGCAGTTTCATATTCGTCCAGTTTATTAACCAAATCTTCTACTTTCTTTATTTTGGACAGATTGTCGAGAAAATGATAGCGTACGTCATTTGGTATTTTATTCTTTAACTGGTCAACGACCATTAGCTGCTTTAAATCTTCAAAATCGGTTATTTCTAAACAATTTATCTATTCCTCAAAAACGTTATTCAGTTCAAAACCGAAATCCCGCCATGAAGAAGAATCTCGTTTGTGAGTAAAGAACTTCTGCCTGAGTTGTTCGGAAGTTAATTTAAATCTTTTAAGCAACAGTTTTTTTATGCAATCATAGTCATTAGCTGATGGATCAGGTTCTCGAGCAATTAAATTGACTATATCTAATGGTAATAACCCGAGTAAATAAGAAATCCAGTTTTCTTTTGCAATGTTAGCCCTACTTATTTGTTTCTCAAATAACGAGAGGTAAACACTTATGTATCCGCTATTATCATAATTCTTCAGCAATTTTAATATATCTGTCTTAGGCATATCTGATACAGTTAAAGTATTTTCTCTACGTTTTAACTCAAGTTCTAACTTTTTCAAAGTATATTCGCGCTCATTCTTTTCGGCTTCGGCTTTGGCCTTTTCAGCTTCGGTTTTGGCCTTTTCGGCTTCGGCTTTTTCAGCATCTAACCTTTCGCGCTCCTGAGTGATAGTTAAAAGTAAGTTTTTTACGAACTCTTCGTTATAGTCTTTCGACTCTGTTATCATTGTAACTAACTGTCGCACTTTGGCATCCTGTGGTGCCGTTAGTTCTAATTCGTCTACTAAAGTTAGTAAGTCGCTCTTTCGTGCAAGAAATGCCATACTTGAGAATAAATCAAAATTGTACTCACAATTTCTTCAACGTCGATCCACACTACGTCAGTCCACAAGGAGTTGGTATCCAAGAGGTTTATTGTAGAACGTCAAATTTCACTCCTGTTTGGCTCTTCTTTCGTCTATGTACCGGTCTTCATTAAAATCCGGGTCGAACCCCCATATTTGTAGGACTCAGGAATCACTACTATTTAGAATCACGCACATTTAATTACATTTAGGACGAACAATTACATTAACATAAAAGAAATGAACATTAAATAGATTTCGTCGAATACATCGCAGGATTAATTCACATGTTACGTCGCGTCTTTCGTTCAGAGACCCGTCTCGTCTCACACGTCCTGACTTTCGTTCAGACCCATCTCGTCTCGTTTGCACTCCGTCTAACAAGCATCAACACCTGTTGGCCAGCAGATGGCGCTCGTCATCAGGCTTTCGTCACTACATAAATGTAGAACTTACTTAGTGTAAATGAAGTTTTCATGATTACAGGTGATATTCATGGTAATTTCTCTGACCTTGTGTGCTTTGAAAAGACTCTTTGGCGCATGGGACCTCTCTTAACTCCTGCAAGTTTTCTCTTTCTTGGAGATTATGTTGATCGAGGACAACATGGAGTAGAAGTAAGTTTTGAGTTTATGTCATGACTACTCATAAAATATTGCGATTTTTAAATATTCGTCATCTTGAAGAAAATCAAGATCTGTTTAGATTTCAAGAACACTATTCCCAAAAGTAGCACTATACATTTATATAATTATTTTCTATTATTTTTGTGTTTGTACATAGCATTTTTTTTATTTGTATTTTTTTCGTTTTTTGTCCTATTCTTTTTTTTATTATTATTATTTCTATTTTTTGTTAATAATTTTATTATTATTTTTCTTAATTTTGTAATCACAAACAAACTGTAAGTCTGTTTATGTAGATTAGCATAGGTTTTCAGTTTCTCTCTGATAGTTTACTTAATAAGTCAAAGCCATTTCCGATTTGAATTTCAAACAACTCATTCCTCTTGCTTGCTTTTATCAAATATTAAAATCCCCTAACCAAATTTTAATCAATAAATGTCAGGCATCGAACATAAGTCACAGAGATGTCTCTCCCACTTCATGCTTGTTATATTGTTTAAATAACCAGTGGGTTATAGTTGCAGAGGCTTAAAGCAGTGTTATGTATTTAAATACAAATAGGTTGAAGTTAATTGAAAAGCTTGTATATTTTATGATTAAAGAAAGCAATTAAATAGGATCACTTTTGAATCATTCAGTGAATAAAGTGAATTTTTTGGAACGTGGAATCAGAATTTTTTTTTCTTTGTAGAAAAAATTTCAAGCATATACATTTACTACCTATACAATAAAGACTTTTTTACATAAAATATTCCATTATATAAATTACTATATTAAATGATATATTGCTTTAACTAGTGTTTAACCTTGTTTTTTAATACAGATTTGCAATATGATGAAATTTGTCTTATTATAAAAAGACACTTTGCATGATTAAAATCTACATGTTCCATATAAGTTTATATTCAGAAACTGTTTTGTGAAACCAGCAGTTTAAAACTTTTAATTATATTTGTTTAGCAATTGTTTCATTTTTCTTCATGAAAATTTCTTATTTAAATATTCACTGAATATTATTTTATATTCCATGTAAAATTAATACATTTTTTTTTTCACACAGGTCATTGCCTATCTTTTCTCACAAAAAATTTTAGCTTCAGAGAAATTCTTTCTGTTGCGTGGAAATCATGAAGTTCGCCAAGTTCAACAGATGTTTACATTTTATAGGTAACTTAAGTTCAAATTTGCCAATTTTAAAAACTCAATAAATAAGATTGATATGACTTTCTCACCCATATTTTCTTAAAATATTTATTCAAGATATTAGTTCATGTTTAAATATTGATATTAAACAATAATTTTAGAGAATGTTTGTCAAAGTTTGGTGACAGACTTGGAACTGAAGTATGGAATGCCATAAATGATTGTTTTGATGTTATGCCTCTGGCTGCAGTAGTAGATGGAATGGTATGTTTATTTCCTTCTCCTTTTTTGATAAATTGAATTTATTCTTTCATTTTTATAAAAATAATAGCTCTTTTCATCATTAGGTGTTTTGTGCCCATGGAGGAATCCCACCTCCCTGGTTTGGCGGTGGGTTGATCAGTGTCATCAATGAAATACCAAAACCTTTACCAGATCCTGAAAAAGAGAGCCCTTTAGCTTGGGAATTGATGTGGAATGATCCAATCAAGTACTATTTTCAAAACTTTCAATTTTCTTTCTTAGATTCTTTATTTTTTAAAGGCTTTTAGTAGACTGAAGTTTCTACTATCTGTAAAAAAGTAGTGCTATTTTAAATATCAAACTGGGAATTTATTTTCTGACATTGGATTAAAGTATTTTTAAAGCTTTATTACAATGTTTAGTAAGGCCCCTGAGATTTATCTGTTCTTTGAAATTGAACCATTTGAAATTGGTTTTCATAATGGCATCATTGTCTTGTGTACCTATTAACTAGATATGATGAATTATTCCATGACCAAATGAGGTTAACATTTCAATACTTTTCACTCGTGAGTTGTTGATTTATTTTCTTTTAAAATTTGTTGTACATGGCTTGTGGTTGATTGAGAATTAATAACTTAAAAATATATTTAAGCTAAATTACAAATATTTTATATTTTTTCATATTTTATTATAGTGTATAATTTAAGAATATTTAAAAAAATGTTTTTATTAGTAGTTTTAACTGACAAAAAGTGCAATTAATTCAGGGAATTTTTCTGCCTCAATTAATTATTAATTTTATTTATTCAATATGTTATGAAATAATTGTCTGTATTTAATATTTATATCAATTTTTTTCTAAAGTAATTATAAATTGAACATGAATTTCCATGGTCCTTCAGAAATTTCCTTATATAGATTATTTACTTATTACTACAAAATAGGGTATAAAAAATTCATCAATGCATCTAATGGGCAAAAAAAATGTAACAATAACTTAAAATACTACACTGCGAGAAAAAAAAGTGTATCATTGAAGATTAGAATGCTGTTATTTATTTCATTACTATGGATTTTATTTTTATTTCTGTTTTGCTATAAAACCTGTGGATATAGCTAGAAAATTTCTATAATAGGCAAATTTTTATATTTATTTAATTATTATTTTATAATTATTTCTCTTTACTTATTTTTGAAACTCATTTTTAAAATAAAACAGTTTTAAATAAAAATGCTCTTAATTTATTGACTCTGGTATCATTGAGATTTCTCAATTTTTTTCGCTGAACAGCATGGACAGTGTTACTACACCAATAGATGATAAACCAGATTCTATGGGTTTCTTACCAAATATGAAAAGAGGAACTGCTCATGTATTCACAAGTGAAGCTTTGGAAAATTTTCTTAAAACAAATGGTTTATCTCATGTCATTCGAGCTCATGAAGTGCAACAAGCAGGTTTTAAAGTGAGTTTTTTTTTTCTTTTTGTATAGCTTTTGTAAATGTATACAATTTTTATAAGTAACACTTGTTTTATATCAGCGGTCTAAGGTGCCAGACTCAAGGATCAATGCTAACTAATAAGTTAACAAATTGTTTTCCTAATGCAAATTGATAGTTAAATATCTTTCTATTATATATTTTATACTTACATATAAATAAATTATAGCTTAATGGTTAGTAATTTTAATTTTTTTCTATACATTGTAAGTTGTAATCATTCTTATTGTATACATGATGCAACTTTTTCAAAGCAAACATTGAACTTAGAGCTATCAAATTTTGCATGTAATTACTTTTTGGCTTATAAGTGCTCATTAAGTGATAGTTTTTCAAATTTGTTTGCATATTTTCACTCAAAAACTATTTTTACCCCATTTTAAAATTAAAAGAACATTAGCTTTTCAGTGATACTAGTTTTATTTTCATGCCATGTTTTTTCCCCCCCTTTATCTGTACTTATAATAAAGCTCAATGTGTGTGTGTGTTGGCGCTCTACAGGTCAGACCATTCAACCTACAGCTACCAAATTTGGCACGTGTATACCTTGGAGGCCGGGAATGTGCACCTGGGATTACTTTTTCGAATTTTTAATTAGAATTTTATTTATTTAAAAATTAAGCTAAATTTTGGCGAGTTTCTGCTATAACTTCCGAAAATATTACCGCACAAAAAAGATTTTTACATGAAGTTAAAGATCAAAAATTTATCTTTTAAATGATACTAATGTTTTAATCTTAAAATTAAATTTCTATTTTTAATGAATTTTTAAATAAATATTTTAACTATGTTTTTCAATAATTTTTTTCGTAAAAAATAAAAATTGAAATTAAGCATGTTTCGCATTCATGGGAAAAAATTAGCTTTTTTCAAAGTGTTGCCATCACATTGATTAAAGCTCCAACTAAAAATAAATTAAATCTTTTTGGAAATAAAATCTGCAAAAATATAATTTTCGGCATGTGTCTGTAGGAAAGGAAACATGTATGAAATATTATTTTTTATAAAAAATAAATTCAAGAAAAATTATTTTATGATCTTTTACACTCTCTATATTATTAATCCAATAAATCAGTTTTATTTTAAGGCAAGTTTCATTTAATATGAAAAGGATATCCATTCAAATCAGGGCCGCACAGCAAATTTGTAAACCTTTAGTAAGACACAGATCTGCTAAAATGGTCTAAATGGAAAATTATTATATTTTATGTAACTTGATTCAATAAGTGCTCTAATAAATAATGAATTTTTGATTTTACATAAAGCTTCTGCTGTTGAAATCACGATTAACAAAATGTTCTTGAAACTCTAATATTTTAAATAAAAAGAGTTAATTTCCAATCAACTAAATCAATCACTTAAACTGACTGATTTATGAAAATTTGAATATCACTATTCAATAAAAAAAGGATAATTTTAGATTTTCCATCGATCGTTTCAAAGAAAATACGCCAATCAGCGTGCAGGTTTCTCAAGATGAATTGGCCTAAGATTATGAAAATGTTGAGTTTTTCTAAATTTTTAACATTCAAAACTTCATAAATAAGTCTTAGTTTATCGTAGGAAACTGAAACATTCATTCATTTATTTAAAATTTGGTGTATCCAGAATATTTCTCAGAATACGATACCTTACTGCATTAAATTTAGACGTCATAATTTTTTAAATATGTTTATAGGCCGGAACAAAATATTATTATTGATTTCATTTCAATTTTTTTTAAAGCAGAACTAAAAACTGAATTTTATGATGAATGTCAGAAATTTTTGTTGAATTATTCTTTGAGAAAATTCAAAAATTATAAAAAATATTTTGTAGTTCACATAAGACTTAAATACGGAGCGATTCTGTTTGCAATACTCATATTTAATAATAATAATAATAAATAAATAACAATAAAGATGATTAATAAAATAAAACGCGTGGTTTCATTAAATAATATCTTTATATTAATTGCAATTTCATCATTTCCACTTTAAATTAAAGTTGAAGTTTTTCCAGAAATGACAACAAATTAGCAAAATATATATAGTAAATTGAACAAAACGATCTAAAAAACAGTATAAGTTTGGTATGACTATCAAAATTTGAAGATTAAAAATGTTTTGTTTGAGAATCTATTAAGAGACCAGTTACTTAAAATATTTAATTGAAAATTGTAGCGAGCGGTAATACTGGCGAACCGACTGGTCGCCAAAGGTGGCTAGTCTTTAATAAATTTAGCAATATTAATTTTAAAAACATTTTATTCTAATATATTTCGTTGTTGTAAAGAAATATCAAATGATTTTCCTTTTTTGTTTTTTTTTTTTTTTGAAAACCTTCTTTAGTATGCGTTTGCTTTTGCATTATGATAAAGTGTAGACATTAATTCTAAAGCTAAATTTTCGTTTTACCATTTTTTAACTCAGTATTTCTTTTAGTATGGTATTGTGTCTATAAATTGTATGGTGAATCATAATGTTCAAGAATGCAATTGCAAATAAAATCAAATTGAACTGACAACTCTAAAATATTATAATGTAAGAAAAAAAACATTTCATTCAAACTCAAAATATTATCATATTCCAATATTTTGATGCTGCTAGAGAGGTGTGAAGTTTGGGGAGAGCTTTATTAAATATTTTTGTTATGTTTAATTACTTTTCTCTTCAAGAAATAGATATTTTTGGGTTAACTGCTTTATTATAAGGGTATACAGGGATTCCTGTATTTTTTTTAATGCCATCCTAACTTTTAAGGCATATATAATTATTTCAAGAATTGTTTTTTTAAAAAAATCACGTATGATATTAATAAATTGGTGCCAAGTTAATCAAAAACTATTAAGTTAAATAATTTATTTCAAACTCAGGAAATTTACTATTATGAATTATCCAAGGTGTTTATTAAACTTACAGTAGTTTTTGCTGAAGTTTTATAATTTTATAATAAATTGATGAGTACTTTTTTAAATGTTAATGCATTTAAAATTGCCATTTGTTGGTGATATGATGCAACACTTTGCTAAAAGTTGATCATATATTCCTAATTTCTTTGTACTTTTTCTACCAAATTTTTTGGAAAATGATATTCTGAATATAGGAATAATAATTTTCTATTCTAAATATATAAACATATCTAACTAACATATAAACTAATTAATAAACATATCTTTACTAGCACAAAATTTTGTGAAATGTGTAAGCTCATATATATTTCACTTTTTTTAATAATAAGTACCTGGAAATAAATTAAAGCTGCCATGGTGTAAATATAATTAAAAATATTGACTGCAGGTAACTATTAAAAATTATTGCTATTTGTGGGGGGAGAAAATCTAGTTTCACTGTTATACTGCTGTGCAAAATTTTAATATAGTTATTAAAATATGTAACAAAAGCTATCCTTGGATTTTGAAAAGCATATTTATAGCCAAAATAATATTTAGTTAGTATTTTCTCTAAAAAAAGAACATGTT
This sequence comes from Argiope aurantia, assembly GCA_026543865.1. Classification (NCBI taxonomy): domain Eukaryota; kingdom Metazoa; phylum Arthropoda; class Arachnida; order Araneae; family Araneidae; genus Argiope; species Argiope aurantia. The sequence goes on along the minus strand of JAPMOR010103763.1, from coordinate 328,407 downwards.
CAAAAAGATATTAAAATTTGCTGCATCTTTGACAATCTGATAAAATAAGTAAACACAAATTGAAATACTTTTTTGATTGATTTTCTATTGTCAGTCATTTTGAATTTATGGTTTAACTTTGATTTAGGATATCATTGTAAATTTTTATATTTCATTGAAGATATGTATATACTTACGTATATCATGTTTCTAAAATTTAAGTTCCCAAAAAATCATGTTCCAGGTTCAATTAAATGGAAAACTTTTGACAGTTTTTTCATCTTCAAAATACTGTGGAGGCTCAAATGAAGCAGCCTGTATACTTGCAGACCGTTTAAAACTACGAACCATTCGACTTGATACCTCATGAACAGTTCTTCATTTTGTACATGTAAGATTTTTAATGCCAATGAATATTTTAACCAAGTGTTAATCCAACAAATTTTTGAAATTCATGAGCTTATTTATGTAAGTACAGATACTGTTTTTATCTCATCCTTTGTACAGTATTAAATAAAAAAAGAACCATGTTAGATTGAAAGAATCTATGATGTATGCTGGTTTTTAAAAAGATACTATATCTATATTGTACATATAAAAAGAAATTATATGTTTTTATCTTTGGAATAAACTTTTCAAATTCATTTGCTTCATTTGGAAAATTATCTAAATAATGTACCAATGTAGCCAAGACCTCTCTTTTCTGTTTCTAAAAGATTTTGATTATTAGCCTTAAATCTTATGGGTTCTCTATCTACATGAAGAATAACATTTTCAACGTATGCAACAGTGAGGGCTAATTATGAAATATTTCGTCCAATTAGGATTTAAAGAAGAGAACAAGCATTTTTTTATTAAATAAAACTAGATGAAGTTATTTTAATATACATGGGTACAAAGAAATATTTTCCAATGTGAAATATGTTATTTGTTTTTGTTACAAATTTTTGTAACAAAAATAAATAACCTTCCTACATATATATGTAGGTACTATTCTATAAGTAGGACCCCAATCTAATTATTACATAGAATTAATGGGATTTTATTTCAAACACCGCTAATGGCTTTCTACTCATACATCCCATAATCACTCAAATGATGTATGATGAATATCACTAATCATATAAGCCCAAGTTTACAGGCTCGATTCTATTTTCATAAAGCTGCATCCCTTTTATTTAGGTAAATCATAGTGATGATAATTCCTGGTAAGCATGCCAACTGATGAGTGATTGTCAAGTGCTAGGAAAATACCACAGTCTTGTGATATCTTAATTTCAAGAACTTAATTTTGATTGGAAGAGGGACAAAATCCAGTATTTTTTCATTCATAGAATATGTATAAATATGTTTTGATGTTTACACAAAGGGTTGTATATTTCAGCAATGTTGTATTATCTTGAACATCAATTCATTTGAGGTTAAATATATTTATTTTATTGTTTTTATAACTCAAGCCAGTTGGCTCTTCTTTAGGGCTGTGACACCCTCTGAAATTTCTTTTAATTCTGTTTTGCTTATTTTACCAATTTTTTTTTTAAATCCTCTTAACAGCAGTGTATATATATATAATAAGAAAATCAAAAATATATGCATTATGAAATTTCAATTTCAATTAAAATTTATTTATGAAAACAAACTAAAAAAATTAAAGATTATATCTGAATAAAACTAAAAATGATACAGTTGTATTTAGAGATGCACTAATGCTGCTACTACTAAAACACATATAAACTTAACCAAATAAGTAAAATTACCAAGTCAATATTAGTGAAAAGAATAAATATAGAATTAAAAAGGAAGGAATTAAGAATTCGGCCTGAAGACTTTCTCAAGGGTCACCCTCAGGCAGGGATTCAAACAAGGGATTTTTTTCTATGAGGGGTCTGACTTTGTCCAACAATATTAACCCCTTGTGACCCGAAAATCCCCTGAAATTGAGGCCTTAGAGATAAATCATTTTTTACAGAAATAAAACAATAAATTATAATCTCCAATTTAAGCGAAAATTATAATAATATAAACTATAAAAGAACACTCACAGAAACAAAAAGGAAAGAAAATACCAGTAACAGGTAAAATCTCTACAAAAAAGGCTTTTATCATGTTTCCTGTGTTTTTACTGCATAAAAATGCCATGTCATTTAAAGCAATAAACAATTGGAGGATCTTAGCTCTCAGCGCCTTCTATTGAGTTAGTTGACATGTAACCGAAAATCTATTTTTAACCCTGCCAAAAGATTAGTATGAAGTCATTTTTTCTCTTATTAGAACTTCCATATTGCAATTGTTTCTGAGAAATTCATTAATAGTGAAGTTTTTTATGACATTATTTGTTGCTTCAATATAAGAAATTTTGTTATTACAAACTCTTTTAATCCTATTAAATTATGAGAAAATTAAATTTTTGGGAATTTTAGAGTTTAGATTAGAATGATAATTACTTAGCTTAATTATTTTAAACTTGAATTCATCCCTTTTATCATAGATTCTTAATTTCTTCCTTTTTAATTCTATATTTATTCTTTTCGCTAATATTGACTTGGTATTTTTACTGATTTGTTTATATATATATATATATATAATATAACCAAATCAGTATTGTGTAACAGTATATATATATATATAGAGAGAGAGAGAGAGAGTATTTGTAAAAAGTTTGCAGTGTGAAGAAAAGCTCCAGGTTTCAAAATATGATCACCACTCAGTAGCTAAAGATAAAAACAAGAGATTCCTTCCAATAAGTTTTAACAGCATAAAGTTAACTGCATACTTTTTTTTTTCTTTATCCGTCTTCCATGCAAGTCTCTCTCTCTATCTTTTGACTGTTTATTACTATTTTATTCTGGTTGGGCTTTCACCTAGCTCTGATGGAATGTACCTGCTTTAATATTGATCTGTTTTCTTTTATTTAAAGTCATTCATAAAAAAAAATATAGTGATATTTCTTAAAATACAATTTAAAAACGTGCACTATTCATATGTAAAGATGTCTTTTTATGAATTGCATTCTCTTATGAAACATTTTTAATGCTATTATTTGTTTCTGAATTTTGTTGGAATGAAGCCAATTTTGTTATAGAGAGATTTCTAAAATGGAAATATCTTGGCAAATACTATATAGGTTTATTTCAGCATTAGTACTATGCAGAATACTGAATCATACTTTATACTTACAGAAAGAATGTAGAAAAGCATGCTGAATCTGTACATACTAGTAATTTATGCACAATTTTTTAAATGCTTCAACAGTAAAGTTAAAGTACGAGTTATTTTTTCATAATTTTATTTATTGATATCATTTATTTAATAAATTTATAATTTATTGTTTTAGATATACAATGAAAATAACATTTTTATGTGTATTGTTATTAAAGCAGATTTATAATTGTTAAATATTATTTTTCACATAATTTATTTTAAATGTGTCATTTAATATTTTTCTTAAATCATTTCATGTTTTGTGTAATTGTAAATTTTATTTTTTCTTTAAACACACGAATTACCTCATATGCCTTTACTGATTATATTTGTGTTTAATAATGTGATGTGACAATTACAATGTTCTGGTTTGTGTACATACCAGTTACTTCTGAATATGTGATTAACTGTTTTAAAATTGAAATCTTTTATAGAAATTAAAATATTGAAAATTTGTAGAATTACTCTTAAATTAATCAGTAAGACAAGGCACTGTGCAAGTTAAAATATTCTTAAGTATGCGAAAGTTGATCGAAATGATTGTATACTTGAAAGGGGGGGGGAATTGGATTGTATTGTCTTATAATGTTCCATTCTTCTGTGATTCCACTTTTGCAGTATATTTGTTTTGTATATGTGTATTTCCATCTGTTAGTTCCATTATCTGTCTCATTAAACCATCTTACACTGCCACATGTTATCATTTTATACAACATAGGAATTTCATTTTGATAACTGTTTTTAAAGTGCTTAATAACAGTTCTATTGGCTGTACTTCGATGATCATTGTTATTTCTAAGAAATTAATATTTGATCTAGTAGGTTATTATTCATGAATATTTATCAATTTTATCTACCTCCCATCCTAAAAATATTTTGAGAGAAATGTGTAAATATCTTTTATATATAAAATAAAACAGTGCAAATGTTTAATGAAATTAAATCCTTTGAAGAAAGTGATATATTGAGAGTTAGAACTAAAATAATTCTATTCAGAGCACTGTAAATAAAATTTAAAAAAAAAAAAACTATTGCTCCTAACAATGCTAAATCATCACTGCATACATTTCAGAACCTTGAGAAATGAATGATAAAAAAAAAATTCCAAAAATAAGTGTTAGTAAAGAAATATCAATTATCTCTACTATGTAGATAATTCAAATTTAATTGAATAATAATTCAGTTATTGCCATGATGGTTATTAATTACATAATGTAATTCTTAAGGGAATCCAATAAATCATAAAAATGCTAATGGTCTCGGCCCTTCCTCCCAAGTAGTAATAATTTATCATTACATATAAAATAAAAATTTCTAAGATTTAAAAAAAAATTTGATTTTACTGAATGTTTCATTTTATATTATCTATGCTGGAGTTTTATCTAATATTAGTTCTAACATCTTTGTATTATTATTTTCTATTTTTGATACTCACAAACAGGGACTAGACAATATTCATTTCAAATAGTAAACTTTATTAAAATTTATATTAATTTGTATTTTATTCATTTATAGTTCATCTAGTTCTGAAATAAGATATTACAAAAATCCATGTACATCACAACTACAAAGGAAACAAAACTATGAGTTGTAATAGCTATCAAAACTATTTTTTATTGAGAAATCAACCATTAACTGTTTTTGAATTCTGTAAAATTTTATCTTTTGAGTCAATTGAAGATTTTTAAAATTACATGATTTCTTTGTTAGTAAGAAAATAAATTCCCAGCTTCATATTTTCCTATTATATTATAAATATTTTCATGTGATAAATGCACATTAAAAATTAATAATATTCTCATTGCCTAACATTTTGTTCTTCAAGACAATATTTTAATGTCAGCTCTTGGGAATCATTTTCATAAATTTTATTGAATTTTTGGCAAAACGTAGTATTTTAAAAATAAAATATTACATTGAAAATTTATTATCTGACTTTCTAGTTGCTTTATACAATAAATATATATTAGATTCCAGTTAATAAACAAAGTGGGTTATAAAGTTTAGTTTTGGAATTGGTTTCAGTTGGTCCAGAAAAAAACTAATCCAAAACATATATTTGGTTTTCTGGTACTTGTATATTAAACTGCATCCCAGTGATTAAACGCTATATATATATATTATTAAAGATTAAACATTTATAACCATTGTCCACCAATTTCAGGCAGGAGAAAAATACTACCTACACAGATGATTGTCTTGTTAATGGATGCTGACTTGAAAAATATCAGTTAGATGCAACAACATTTTTATAGCCAGTATTGCAAATCTTGAATAGGTCAAACTCTAGTCATACATTATTATTTAAATGTAACAGAATTTGTAATCCATACAAAGTAAATTACTATCACAATTATTTAACTTGTATTGGTTTTATTTTCTTTTTATTTCATGTAAATAAATTGACTTTTCAGGCAGGCCATAAAACAAAGAAATAGCATTAATAGAATGAGCGAGCAGAATGTTCTTTTCTTTAAAATATGATTATGCAATTTCAAAGCATCACTGAACCATGAATAGTACAATTTTAATGTCATTTTCATTTGCTTTTATTTACGATTTGTTTCTGGTTTGTAGAGACAGAATTTTGCAATACATTTTTCATTTATTTCTTGATGTAATAAACTTCTGAAATGCTATATAGTTATATGTTCCTAATTACAATGCAATATTTTCAGAACATCATGTGATTACTCATTATTAAGTTTTGATTCTATATAAAGAGTGCCATTTGGTAATGAAATTATGAAAAATTGATTATATAATTCCATAATTATAATAATTAATTATGATATATATTTCAGAAATACATTTTTATTAGTGTACTAAAAAGGAGATAATCATTTTTCTTATCAAACATTTGTATGTCATAATAAAAGACAACAAAATTGTATTATGCTGAAATCATACTTCAATGAATGGCCATGTAGAAAAATCTTAAACATTCATTAAGAATTAAAATTTAGTAAGAATGTGATTAAAATTCCAATTTCCTTAAGAGTATTTCTATCAGTGCTTCACAAATTAGCATTTTTCTTTTGATCTACTGATTTTTATTTAAAAATAATTTTCTCAATTAAGTATACTAATAAAAATGGGATTTAACGTTTTTTTAAACTTTTACTGCCCATTTTATATTAACAGTGTTGTATGAAGAAGAAGATTTTACATCAGATTGTATTTAAAGTACTGTTTCAAGAATTATCTAAACTATGAAACTATTGGATGAATAGTTTCAAACTATCTGCTAGATATTGATGAAGAAAAAAAAAAGACATTTGATGAATTTTTTATACCACTGACATGTCTTTGGAAGATTAATGTCGATCAAGAAAAATGATGTAATGTAAAAAAATGATGATTCTTGATGTAATAAACTTCTGAGATGCTATATAGTTTTATGTTCCTAATTACAATGCAAAATTTTAATATTTTCAGAGCATCATGTGATTATTTATTATTAAGTTTTGATTCTATATAAAGAGTGCCATTTCGTAATGAAATTATGAAAAATTGATTATAAGATTCCATAATTATAATAATCAATTATGATATATATTTCAGAAATACATTTTTATTAGTGTACTAAAAAGAAGACAGTCATTTTTCTTATCAAACATTTGTATGTCATAATAAAAGACAAAAAAATTGTATTATGCTGAAATCAAGCTTCAATGAATGGCCATGAAGAAAAATCTTAAACATTCATTAAGAATTAAAATTTAGTAAGAATTAGTGATTAAAAAAAATTCCATTAAATTTCAATTTCCTTAAGAGTATTTCTATCAGTGCTTCACAAATAAGCATTTTTCTTTTAATCTACTGATTTTTATTTAAAAATAATAATTTTCTCAATTTAGTATACTAATAAAAATGTGATTTAACATTTTTTTTTAAACTTTTACTGCCCATTTTATATTAAAAGTGTTGTATGAAGAAGAAGATTTTACATCAGATTGTATTTAAAGCACTGTTTCAAGAATTATCTAAACTATGAAACTATTGGATGAATAGTTTCAAACTATCTGCTAGATACTGATGAAAAAAAAAAAAGACATTTGATGAATTTTATATACCACTGACATGTTTTTGGAAGATTAAAGTCGATCAAAACAAATGTTATGTATTGTATATATTTCCCTATTGTTGATGTAAGTGACTCTTATCTTGCATTATACATTGCCATAATAACTTTTATTTAAATGCACTTTAAACTTTTATTTTGTTTTTTCCAGATTTTAATATGAAATGTTGAATGAAAATATGTTATTATATTAAAATCTGTATTTATATATAATTGATTTCTTAAAAAATAAATCTTTATCTGAAGTGTTTTGGTGGTTCATTAGATTTTCTTAATAGCTCTAAGGCTTTTGCTGGTATCTCCTTGATTTTAAAATTAAAAACACCAATGTTTTGTTGATACATTGAAACTTCATTCTAAAAATGGTCATGCTAATACATTTAGTATTAGTCAAATGCTCCAGTGAAAGGGGAAAATATTAAATTTTTTCAAATTCAGATCAATAGAATCTTTCATTTCATGATCGAATTCTTTTATTAATGGAATAGAAACAAGTTGCAATAAAGTAATAGAATTCAAAAATCATGACAAAAAAATGTAAATATAATTACTGATGGAGATTTAAAAATTGAAGTTTAGTGCCAAATTGTCGATCATAGTCACATATTTCCATCCTCTTTTAATGTAATTCTCATTTCATAATAGATTAATCGATTGCAGTTAATCGATTAAACTGCAATCTACATAGCCACAGACTGAAAGCAAAAGTTATGTCAAAGAAGAAAATATGTATATATTTTAGGTCGACTTTTTCCTTTAATAAATAGATCTTATCTGAGAAAATTTTATAAGGTAAATGTATTTGTATTTACAACTGAATGGTTATAAAATGATATTGCTTATAGGTAGGATTCTACTTATACTGTACAAAATGCAAAGTATTTCAAGTGGTTAGACCTAGAGCTTCTAAACTTGACATATTGTATTTTTTGAGTAATAGGTTCACACTATGAGAGGATATTTTGAAGTTCTAACTAATGTTTTAATTTAAAAAAATGAAAATGACTTTTTTGAATAATAATTTTGAAACCTATATTTGCTTATAAATCATTTTTACAACAGCTTAAAATTCGGAAAACCAGCTTTTATCCCGCATCAATTTTATTCCCATATAATGCTTTTTATAATATTTTATTTTACAATAACATTTTTCATTGTTTTAATCTTAATTTTTTTTTTTTTTTTTGCATGCTCATTATTATTATGAGTGCTCTTTATTATATATGATTAAAGCTAATTTTTAAAGAATTACATGAAAATCTTTTGTTGTAAAACATTATCATGTTACAATGTTTTAATAAGGTTTGCATCTTTTTTTTTTTTTCCTTCTTTTGCACAGCAACCTGAAATGACACAATGTCAAGCTGCTTTTTAGGACAAGACATATCTTACCCAATCTTTTTAAATTTTTAATAATCTGTCTCTAATGCTTGCTTTGAATTGAGGAATTTGACTACAAATGATGAAATTATATCTTATTTATTAGTTATCAGTCACCTTTACGTTGTTTCGTTAGGATTCGAAATATTTCAATTAAATATTTAATGTATTGTTTGGTTTTAATGGCTCCAATGCAAAGTTGTTTCAGGTTTCAAAATTTTGACAGGCATTCATAATTTATATAATACATTTAAAAGATTTTATTTATTTTAGAAGATAAAAGACTGAATATATTCATATGTTAAATTATATTACAATAAAGAGTAGCAAAATGTAGAAATGTCCGAACTATAGACTTTTTTTTTAAATCGTTATTTACTTCTGAAGTTAAACTTTAATGATCTCCGATCCAAAAAGAATTCCATGAACAAATGTGATACAAAGAAATCTAAAAAATAAACAGTATGCTTTATACCTTAATTTTCAACAATTAAGCGGTTTAAATTTCATTGCCACGATGGAAAACATTGTAGTAAAACTAAGTTTAATAACATTTGAAAATTTATTAAAATTAAGGGGAAATTTGTATGGTAACTAAATTGGTATCGATTTAAAGATAATACTTTCAAGTGAAAGATGCTAAATAAAAAAATTTAAAAAAATGTGCTAAAATATTTTTGGGAAACCATCAGGCAGATATGTCAAAATTTTGATTATTTTTGATTAATTCGTATCCTAAATGAAATTTAAAGAAATCATCTTGAGGTATATATTTCCAACTTCCAAAATATCCCAGTATCAGATTTGGTAACTGTAAATCCAGCAGTTTGCCCTTTTAAGCTCTAAGAAAAAACACACGATGGCTTTTATTATTAGTAAAGTTTTAATTCATGCATTTAATTTCTCTTAATAAAATTTCTCAACCAAAAACAAAAGTTCTTTTTCAAATAGAATTGTCACAAGTTGCAATAGGTTTTAAAAATATATTCAGATTGCAAACTTCTTAATTCTCTACAATCAAATTCTAATATGCAATTATTCATATAACAATCCATGGTGTATTATTAAATTTCTTCCAACTCCGTATACTTAAAAGATAGCTCTATATCTCAGTCTGGGTCATATAATGCATTCTCATTCATCTTCTCATACATCTTTGCAATAGCGGAGATCCTCCAGTTTCGTCCCCGCTGGTGTGGTGTGGAGAGGGGGGTGCCAGCTCAGGTGTCGTCCTCGTCATCTGACCGCGGTTCAAAATTACGAGGTCCGTCCTAAAATAGCCCTAGCGTTGCTTCAAACGGGACGTTAATATAACTAAACTAAACCCCCAGTTTCGTCATGATTATACTCTTTAACTCTAGTTAAATTATCGATGGAATCATTATTTTATTTTATTAAAAAATCAAAATGCAAGCAGAATTTGATGTTTGTTAATAATAAAAACTAATTAAAAGATTGGAAATTATGAATAATTTAATAGAAAAAGGGGTAAATATCTGTAAGGTAAAATATACATTCAAATGAAAATGTTTTGGAATTATTTTGAAAATTCTTCCGTATATGAAAATTTTTCAGAGTTACTTACTGCCTTTTCGTATAGAGCAAAACACCATTGAAATTTTGATAAATCTTTTATCTTGGAAAATTTCCCCGAGTACGAAAAAAAATCTTTATAACTGGCTTATATGCTATTCACCACAATATGTTTGTTTATAAGTGACCAAAATCCAAATAATTGTATGGACCATTACACTATAATTGTTTTGTTTTTTTTGTTTGTTTTTGTTTTTTTTTAATTTTGGACGAAATCCTTCAGCTAGAAGCCCATCCGTCTGCAGTAAATGAATATGATAATTCTAAAATGCAAGAAGCTCTAAGTATGAAAATTGGCAAATGGTTTCATTATTAGAATTGGTATTAAATGTCAACCGAAAGGCATTTTTAGTTTCATCCTTTCTCGATTGCTATTTCATGTGCATGGGAACATTAGAACTTAAAACTACAACAAGCTAGAGAAACAAGAGTTATTATTTGAAATCAAAACTACAGATTAGTTTTTCGAATTTTTTAATCAATTCATGAATAGCAAGAAAGTTCAAAATGCATACTCGATACCAAACGTATAATCCATCACATAAAGTGTGAGAATGTCACAGAAAGTATATTCTCTCTCGTTTAACTAAAATATAGGCTTGAATGAAATACTTTACTTTTTTTTTCTTTTTCTGGTTGCACATTAGGCAATTATTTCCTCCTCTTATTAGTTTGGTCATTAGTTGCCAGAAAAGGGTGTTTCTATCTGATTTTTGCTGCTGATTACGAATAAAAAATTATATAGAAATTTTTTTTTATTACCAAAAAGAAAGAACAGATTCCGCCCCCCACCCCGCAGAAAAGTCGTTTTTCTTTTCTTTGTTTATTACAAAAAATTATCAACTTTTAGTAAAATATCAGTTAATGCTAAAGTAATATACTCAATTCTTTCAGCCTTTTAACCTTTTCTAGGGCCGTGGGAAGTATGCTTCCCACCAAATTTATCAATCTTTGTATGAAATTATGTAGGTTGGCATAAGTTCTGGCAAATTTTTTTAGAAAGACAGAAACTTAGATGCTTCAGTTCTTTATCTTACACAAAATGTTGTGTCTTGATTTGTTACTTAATTATTAATTAACCAAATTAATTAATTAAGCAAATTAAATTTATCTAATAAGCTAAATGAATCCCTTTTCTTATTCTAATTTCAAGCCTAAAAATATTTTAACATAATATGACTAGCCTTTAAAGGGTTAAAAGAGAACTCGACTTTTGCAATAAGGCAACAGTAAAATAATCTCACAATGTATCCAGTGGATCCATTTTCGATAAGTTTTTGCTTGTTTTAATTATATTTACGTCACACTTTCAAATAATACAATTGTTATTTTTTGGAATTTGAAAGGAGAAACCAACAAAATGATATTAAGTACAAACTCATTATTTCTTTCTGGCCTCCTTAAGCACAAGATGTTGTTATTTTGACATCTTCTGGATATTGTGCGGCATTCAGAATATCGAATGACTTCATAGAAATTTTATATAAAATATTTTATTAAAATTAAGTTTTTTCTTATTTTTTTTCCATTTCTGCTACTGCAATCGTCCATTAGGATTCATCTCTTCATGTTCTATCATAGAATTACATTATGTTAGGCAGTGGCTTAAAAGAAGTATTCAACACGGTACATGCAATAAATTGGCATGATAAAGGAGTTAACTTGAAAGACATGTGAATGAAGAAGAATCTATCAGAGAACTACTCATAAAAACATTGAAATATCATGGCCCATAATATATTTTAAAATGGCTGTCATTTAAAAACAATTGTTGAATCGAAAAGAATAAGAAATCAAAAGTTCCACCTCCAAATAACAGACAATTCTCAGAGGTAATATTTATTACCGTATTTCCATGCAAATGGATACTTTCCATTATGCTACCGAACGTGAACATTTACATTTACAAGATGTGCATTAATTGGGAACTACAAAAAAAGTAGAAGACTTTGAGAAACAACACAAGATAATTTTACTATTCGGTGGATATGCAAGTTTTCGTCTGATACTTGGAGTGTTACAGCCATTGAACAGCCATCATTAATAATAATAATTATTATTATATTGAACAGCCATTAATAAAAATAATTATTATTATTATATATATGTAATGATATTTTAAACTTTTAATTTAATCCAAATTAATTTCTAAAACTTTATCTTAATTTAGCCGATCATAACTTCGTTCTAAAATATTCTCTTATTTCGAGATCCAATTCCACTTCCGGTTTAATTAATCCCTTTGTAAAAATAATGCGCCATCAGTACTACGTATCAAATGAAAGTGATACTTTTGCCCTTATCAGAGGTCAAAATAGGCATTTTTCATCTGCACATGGCCGGAAATCCTGTTATATAAAACTAGTGATCATTTGTTTCCCCCTTTTTGCCTTCCGCTTTTGTGCCGCGTTGCGTCTGCTTGTAAATAAATTGCTTTCCCGAGATGGATATTAAAGAGAGAATAAAACGAAATTAAAAATACAGCGTCTCGTCTATGTCTTCAAACCTGCATTCTGCTTCAACCAAAATAATGTTATATGTGTGTATGTAATTAAATTTTAAAAATTTAATTTAAAACGATTAATTTCCTAATTTTTAGCTCAATCTAGCCCATATTAACTTCATTCTAGAACATTCTCTTATTTCCCGATTCCATTCCACTTTTTCTATCTAATTAATTCAACAGAAGCTTTATAAAATTGCTGAATCGGCTAAAAGCCAAAACGTTCCAAACACTCTGAGTGAAGGGACAAAATACTGCTGACTTCACAAATTCTTCTAAAAGATCTCTGTGCTTTTTGATTGACATGCGATGGAAATCCATATTAAAACATCACAGTGTATAAGACCAGGGATAAAAGGTTTATCAGCTTTCAATTCTTTCTGTGTTGTGTGTGCGCTCATCGCTCCTGCTTATACATAATGCGTGATTCTCCGAGATGAAATAAAACGGCGTCAAGAAATCGACTGTCTTCGAAACTACCTTCTGATTAAAAAATTATATGCTTACATACATATATATATATATATATGAAAACTTCTGCCGCCTTAGTTATGGATGTAGTGTCAGTGATTGAGTACTGGCTAAGTAGATGCTAAAGGATGACTATGATTCAATACATTTGCGAGGAGACTGAAAAACTCTGACTCACATTTTAGAATCAGAAATTCAAGAATTCAGAGAGATGATAAAGATTGTAAGAAAATGGTTCAAATAGAATTTGCTGTTTGTTCGAAATTCCCAATTTGATTCCTATGAATATTGGCGTTATTAGAGATTCAAGTATCAATTGTCACATGTTCATAAAGGAAGGCATTCTTGGTACCAAAAGTATAGAAGGACAAAATTTCATATTATCGAATTCAAAAGAATGACTAATTGCAGTCACTGCTTCTATTGAATGATGCGATCAAGAATATGCAATACGTGAAAACTGGGCGAGTTATTAAAATCTAAATCACTATTTTATAAGAATCGCACAATGTTAGGCTGCTCCATTGGATCTCTCGCAAAAGGAACGACAAACAACGCCTGGAGTTTGGCGAAAGCTGACTGTTTTAAAATAATTATATTCTTCATAACTCGGTCAGATTTAGGCGCGAAAATTGAAACATTTATTTATTTACTTAAAACGTTAAAAATATTTTACTGAATATGATTCATAGGTCCAAAAAACTGTATAAAATAAATACTCCGGAATTTTTCAGAATTTTATTTATTTTATGAAAAATAAAATATTATTTACGTCATTTAAATACTTTTGAAAAATTTAACTGCAGACAAAATTTTAAGATGAATCAGAAATTTTTATTAAATAACCCTGTCAGATAGTTCTTTACTTATAAAAAATATTCTGCCATACATATAAGACTTCAATGCTGAACGATTCTGTCCCCTGCATTCATATTTTTAAAAAATATGTTTGGTTTCAAGAAAAGAAAACTTTCTATTAGTTAAAAGTTTAATCAGTTCCGTTTCAAATTAAAACTCATACTTTAAGTGAGATGATAGAAAATTAGGAGAATACATAGCACAATGAACAGAACAGTGTATATGATTATTAAAATGTGAAGCTTAAAAATATCTTGCTGAAGAAGAGAGTAGGACCAAGTTACATAAAATATTTAATTGAAAATTTTAGTGATCTTTAACATCGGCGAATTAGCTAAAGGCGGCTAGTATTATAATAGTTGTTAATAGTGCCTGTGAATTGCTTTTACTGATTGCATTCGTAGCTTCTATTTATGTATCCATAGAAACCAAATATGCGGATATGTTAAGAACACAATCTATGAAGTTTTTAATGTTATTGTTGGCATATTGTAGCTTCCGCAGTGACTATTTGAATGGAAAGTTAAACTGAGATCCAAAGATAAAAATTTTACCTTTATCTAAATGTATTGTAATGAATGATGACATGGAAGGTTATTGACTCGAGTAGAACTCGACACCATATCGAAAAAATAATTTTGTTGTCATTATTCTTTCTTCGTGAAAAGAGCGATAATCGCTCTATCATTCAGAGCCCAATTCTGAAATGAATGTTATCATTTTCGCCCAATTAGTAAAATCAAACAAAAAAGTAATATGCATAGTTTAAAAGGAGTTATTGATACTTTTTTTTTTTTTTAGTTTTCTGGAACCCCAATTGTGTTAATCGAATGAAAGCAATTTTTATCAGGGCAAGAAATTATCTCATGGATAGCGATTCGAAAATTGACTAGACACAACTATACAAAAGTTTCGTTAGAATTTCCGGCGCGAAGAACTAAAAGATAAAGTCTCTGTCAATCAATTGATATAACAAATGTAAGCAGCACTTTTATAAAATTCTCTTATCGTACTTTGAATTTTATTTGATGTAAATTCAATACACACTTTGTGAAACCAGAGGAGAACCATGCACTTGTACTTTAACGGCTACTCTGACCCGTCTGGAGGCACACGGAAAATCTGAATAACCACACCGCCGTGACAGCAATACTGGCGGGAATTATGACAGAGTCCTAAGGGTCTTCACCGGCCACGGTCCAACCCTTCCGTTGGAAGCACGTCCCATCATCCATAGTAGGTAGCTGACCCCCTACCCCTTTCTGAAATCAATGACAATATTATAATTACAGTTCATATGGAACAGAGCAGCTATAAATAATTGTCACTGATACTGAAACAGTAATTGTACAGCCTAGGAAAGGAATAAATAGTTTCAGTATAGAAACTCTTTGTTTGCTGGCGATTCCAGATGCTTGGTACTCAGTGTGTACAAACCTTTTCATAACCAAGCTTTTTATTGATTATGTGATATTTATCGATAGTTCAATGGCAATTGCACGTGTGGTGATCTACGATTCTACGTTATCAACTCCTCCACAGCTGAAATCGTGGCATTATTGATCACAAAATGCGCCTGCCGAGGGCATGTAAAGTCCTTAATTTTACATGTCCCGCATCATAAAGCTGACATCACCGGAATAAGACATTGCTTTCCATGCACCTTATTCATTCTGCGAAAAATTTATAAACCATGCAACCCTTCCGCATGAGGAAATTGGATAGTTATTCTTTGTGCTGATTTAGAGGAATCTATCATAGAAAGAAATTAAGCACACAGTTCTCCAGAAATGTGGATATTGGCGAGAATCCGTTAACTATGCATACATAACTGGGAATATCGCCACGCTTTCTATCGGCTGGCATATTGATTCACTGCGATTTGATACAACACCGCTACAGCTAAGGTCTTCTGTTCATTTGGACTCATCTTGTAATAAAGCCTCAACAAATAAGTCAGAGGACTGCTGGTTCGATGCTTGTCTCCACTGCAGAACAACCATACATATAGGATTGGGGAGCGATAAATCTAAGGCCTTCGTTATCTGATCACTGTTCAAAATGATGAGATCTGACCCAAAACCGCCGAATAGTTTCAAAACTGGAACAATGCTCTTGTCACCTGTTTTGTGAATGCTAATTTCTGAATACATAATTATCTAAAGTGCATGATGTACAAATCATTCAAAGTGTTCTACAGGAGAAGCTGTCATACTTAATGCTGCCAAATTTCCTTTTTACTTATTGGTGCTTATCAAAAGAATTTTTAGAATTTCTAATCAGAATTTGAATTTAAAAAGTAACTCTATTAAAAGTATAATAGAAATAAATCAAAATGTTATTCTTTTTCCTCAATAACTTCGGAGCATACATTGCATATAAATTATTTTTACATCATCTTTAAAATTTTATGGAAAAAAAAAACTGGCTTTTTATTGATATGAATTCTTTTTCTATACAATTATTTACCTAACCTACCTCATTTTCATTGTATTTTTTTATCTCATTTATGCATAATAATGATATTAAATACACTTTTTTATTTGCTATTGCACTGGTCATAACATTTTAAAAATAGCATAAAGGGAGATGAATCATTATCACAATACGAAGTTTCAGACTGGAAGTTCGAATCTCCTTTAAAGTTTCAAACTTATTTAGGTGACAGTTCGTTCGAAACCTCTCCTCAAATGCAAACCTTTTACTCTTTCTGATCTTAAGAGATCCATATCGTTCGAAATTGTTGGAGGAAAGGATGAAGGGGATATATATATATATGTAACATTATTTGTTGTGAAGCAGAAATGCAGTTTGAAGACAGTAAAGAGACTAAATTAATTTTAATATCCATCGGGAAAGTATTATTATTTACAAGCAAACGCGCGGACATTGCGCGTCCGCCACAGCGCGCTGTAAAAACAGAAGTGGGGTTTAGCGAGAAATAAATTATCCCTCCTCTTATATAACATGAGATATGGATAGGGAAATTATTATTTCATAGTGCTAATATATTATTAAGATTCTGATAGGGATTTCTGACGCATGTCAATCACATGTAAAGAAAACACAGAGATCTTTTAAAAAGAATGTGCTTGCTGGACAGTTTTTTACCCCTTCACGCCGAGCGTGTGAAAGTTAGACTTTTATCTGACTCTGCAATTCAACAAAGCTTCTCTTGAATTAATTAAGTAGAGACAGTGGAATTGGATCACGAAATAAGAGAATATTTTAGAATAAAGTTACTATGGGCTAAGTTAAGATAAAATCTTGAAATTAAATTGAAATTAGAGTTAAAATATCATTACATATATATATATATTTCATTATTAATAGAGAAACAGAATTGAATTTCGGCTAGCGTAGGCGATTTCTTTCGTTCAATCTCTAGAAAGGGCTGAAAAATGAAGATTCGTCAAAATCTCAAGTTAAAATTTTTTGACATTCACAATAAGTTTTTCCCTTCGTGTATGAAAAAAGACTCACACGCTGACGAAATTCTATGCCAGACAGCATTAAGAAAAAGTGCAAATATATGCCTAAGAATGTTAATGAATGTTTGTTTATAATTTTATTAACAGTCTTGTTTGACTGATAAAAAATCTAATTTTGATGGATTAGATACAATTTCGAACTCCTGGCATTATTTCGAAAATGATAATAAGAAAAATCAAAATTCCAAAGGAGATTATCAGTTCTATTTTGGGAAGAATCGAATCACCTTGACTTATAAGATTTCGAATCTTGCAGGCTGAAGATCTCTGGAAGAAATCCAGCTTAAATGACGCCATGTTGCATTTTCGATATGATGAAATACTGATGGAACGATTTCGATATAAGGAAAATTTTATTGATGCATGTGGATTTAACACGACAACCGAAGACGCGGCATTGCTCAGGTAAAAAATATTTTCTTGTTTAATATCTTTAGTGTAAAAAAGACTCGTGTAAAAAAATTACAATACCCAAACTAAAAAAAAATGTTGTGAAAATGTTAAAAAATGTTGTCTAAAAATTTTCAGACGCAATACTTGATGCACAAAAATCAAAATCAACAAAACGTCCAAAGTTTCGAAGATAATTAACTAAAAATCCAACAGCATTCATCATTACTTTCGAGAATCCAAGATTCCAGTATTACATAATTTTCAAATTTATCGATTCAGTTGTGTTCAATGAGCTTCAAATTAATGCACTTATGCAGTCTAAACATAAATAAAAGTAAGAAATATATTTAGACAACTTTTTGGTGTACGTAAATGTAACGAGAAAAAAAAATTAAGGAAATTTAAGTCTCTTATAAATATTGTAGGATTTTCATTTAAATTTAGTTATGTTATAAAGAATTGTTTAATTTATCATCGGCGGTTTCATAATGCTATTCCGGTATTAATTAATTAAATAATTGGATAAATTTAATGCAAACCCATTATAAAATTAACACAAAATTAATACTTCTATCAAATTTGAAATAAAAGTAGGAAACCAAGCTTTCAAAATGAAATATTATTGAAATGCTTGTTTACTTAATTCT
>JAPMOR010103763.1:240732-309707 GCA_026543865.1 Argiope aurantia | reverse complement strand
GAGGGTGACCCTTGAAAAAGTCTTCAGGCCGGATTCTTCTCTTTTTTCTTTTTTTTAATATTTTTTATTTTAATATTTTTTATTAATATTTTTAATATTGTTTTTCCATTTAACTTGATTTTTATACTTTTGTATATATATATATAAGAAAATCAAAAATGTATGCATTATGAAATTTCAATTAAAATTAAAATTTATATCTGAAAACAAGCTATAACAAATTAAAGATTATTTCTGAATAAAAAACTGAAAAAGATACACCACATTTGTAATCAGAAAATAACTTACCAAATTTGGTATATTTCAGTCCCTATTTTTTGAGTTATGGTATTTACATACTTGGGAAATGTTTTCAAATTTGATAGGTATTTACATTTTATAAATGTTAATTCAATGCACCAAATTTTATCCATCAAGCTCCCTTCTGGCAACGCTTTAAAATATTATCTGGTACAAATTTGGATTATGAAATTTTATTTTGAATTTCAGATTAAAAATGGATACGTTGAATGAATTCTCAAATTTTCTTAAATGGCAAGTTCACATCTGAAATGCAGAAGGTGTTAGCTTTTTAAAAAAATTAACTGTCATACTGGAAGACACAAACATGACGAAGAAAAGTTTATACATTATAATATTCTTTATCTCAGAAGAAAATTGCATCAAAATCAAGTCATAAATATCAAGAAAAGAAAATATTTTTCAGTCCTGATTTACATGAAAATGAGTTAAAAGATTAGAATCATAAATAAACATTTCAAAACAATATCCAGGATAATTTCAAGCGACATGCATATAAAATATACAAAATATAAGTTGAAACTGAAAAATTGTCCACTACTTTGAAATCTCCAACCTGACACACTCTCCTGCACAGCTCCGAAATCGGCTTGGATATCGCAAATATCCAAATAAGCTGGAGAATCTTCAGATCAGGCAAATACAAAAGATATTCCATATTAAGAAGGGCAAAAAAACGCAAGCAAAAGGCGAAGAATGAAGATGGTTGCTTCTTTGTTCTGATTTTTTTTCTTTTTTCTTATCTAGAAGGATCAGATGGATTTCATTAATACTGGTAGGAATTTTGACAAGAACAAAAGTACACACTTTGAAGTGCCATTATATGATAAGATCAATAAAGATCGACGGAGAATTAAGCTTGCTTGGCTTTTTGGAAGCTTAAGCATTGCATCAAGTGCTATATAATCAGTACTGAATTAAAACATGTGGGAAATTCATAAAAAAAATAGCACTTGAAAGTTTTTATTGTATAAGTGCATTTTTCACTAGAATACCTGAAGTACTTTAGAAGGTACTGATTTTTTCAGTACTTCCTCCGTGCATGTGTTCGCATCCCTCTGAATTTGGATTTCCAAATAAAAAATACTATTATTTTAAACTTGCAGGAAATAAGTTAAGATTTGAATACGATTTATACACGTTTGATTCTTGCATGAAACAATGTGACGATAAGTTTCATACTGGAGTGTTGGAACATGACCAACTAATAAATATCATTTCTGATGGTTGTTTTAATTTGTACAAAGCTACTTAAAAAATCTGTATAATTGTTTCATCAATGAAAGATCCATCATCAGTTACACCATTTAGAGTAAAGGTATTTGTCGGTTGTAACGGTGACCAAAAAGGGCCAAGAAAAAATTTCGCCAATTTAGCAATTTTAATCGTCAAATTATATAGTATATGATGCGCACGTTCAAAATGTTTCATAATAAGTAATAATACACTTGAGTATATTATTATAATTTGGCGAAATTTTTTTCTTGGCGCTTTTTGGTCGCTGTTACAACCAAATTGTACCAAAGTAAGCTTTTATTTATAAATTATTAAATGATATCCAAAGTAATATTTGCGGAATGATATTTTTTTTTTGTTTGGGAGGAAATTGGCACAAAACTAAATAATACTGGTTATAGATGGCTTTAATTACAATTTTCTTATTATTTCTTCGATAAAATCAGACATTAATTTTTGTAGATCTAGTCGCTTTAGTTCTCAGATTATTTAAGAAAAATATGTCAATGATAATTTTTTTTTCTTTGAGATTTTAAAGCATGTGATCTTTTACAAACCGATTGGTCATAAACATATTGAATTAAATCTCGGTATGGCGATTTGTTGTTTGAAAAAATTCGAATTTTGTCACCATACCGTTTTCTTGGGTCTAACCACATAAATTTTTTTGCATCGATTATATTAAGGATGTACTAGTTGCTTATAAAAACAATTAAGAGACTCATAGCAAAACGTTGAAGAAAAATTAGCATTGATCTTATCTGAGGATGAATTTACATTTAATTGTAAGTTTGAAAACTACAGAATATGTGCTGTTTGTACAATTCAAAAGAAAATATATAAAGAAAAAAATAATTACCTTTTGAATGTTCTTAAATGCAAATTAAAAACATTTCTTTGTTATTTCATAATTTATCATCTTTATATGTCTTAAATCAGGAAATTTCTATACTTGGCAATATAATGCTATTCTATCATAAATATCACGGCAGTTTTGCTAAATATCGTCAAATTATTGCTTGTAAAATACATAAATTTGGCTAAATCTAATCATATTCAACCTCGTTTATGAAGTTAATATTGTTATTGATTTCTTAATTTCGTAATAAAATGATTTGGGTCAAAAATAAAAATTTTTCTAAAAGCATGTGTCGATAATTTTGCCAATCAATTTTAAAACGTTTCTTTCTCTTCTGTTCAGTATGCTCATAGCCAATACATTTGTCTTTATCAAAGAAATTACATCGTTTCTCATAGAGATGGGGAACTCCCCCTGTCCTTCCAACAATGCTGTACCATCAACTTTCCAGTAGACTTTGAATAAGACAATAAACATCTAAAAACACACGATGAATACAGCTTTCAAGATCCTCAGGTATGGTCTACTATCAAATTGTGATATTTTAATCGAGACGGCATGTAGTTTCAGCTAGTCGAAATCAAGATACCGGATTTAATATCGGATTCAGTTTTTTTTCGCGTATCAGTCATTGATTTGATGGTAGTGCAATATCCATTCTTTTTATTAAAGCAAGCAAGAAAGGAAGTCAAGCCAGGAAGAAATAAAAGCAGATATGGATGGAAATAAATAGTATTGCTATTGGTTTGCGTCTCAAAATAGGGTCAATATTGCTCGTTTCCAGGTGAAAATTTTGTCAGGGATTCTAGTGAAATAATAAAAAGCAAGTTAAGAGCAGTAAAAATAATGTGAGGGGAATGAATTTTGATTTTCTTCAAATAAATAGCCAGCGGCTGATAAATTTTTACAAACTTGGTTATTTTATGATTTGTAATGGGCTTTGATGCCCAAAGCTGAACACTTATGAAATATCGTCAAGAAATTCACTTTCGGAATTATTTTCACTTTGGAAGCAGCCAGTTTGGCAGGTATTTTTAGCCCCTGATATCTTTTAAAAACCATTAAAGATTTTACCACCGGGATAACAACCACTTTGGAGGCAGACAACTTGACTGGTAGGTCCAATCTTTGGCAGATCTTGAAAGACATTATTGATTCTACAGAGTGAATCACTGTCTTTCACTTTGGTGATGGCAAGATAGTCATACGGTAAATTTAAAAAAGGAAAAAAGAGAGGCAAGACGGCCAATTTAACATCACCAATGTCAGGCAGAATACAGAATGTGTAAGACATAATGTACTTCAAAAATATCAGAAAAGTGGAAAAGTCTATCGCAGCAACAGTTGCAACGGTAAAAACAGCCGCAACTTAATAAGCAGCAAAAAAAAAAAAGTAGATTGAGCTGACTGTTAGAGTTTCAAAATCATAAATGATTTTCAAAAGAAAGCATCAATCATTATCTCTTCTTGATTATTTTGTTGTAATATTTTCGCCATTGTTTTACATTGTTGGGACTTAAATATTGTATGTAATTTTGTAGTTAATAATTACTACAATGTTTTTCTTATGATTATTTCAGCAAGTTTCTTACGTTTTAACAATGATCGCTCTGTTCTGAAGAAGATAAAATGACTGAAATCGAAAGAAGATTAATAT
Source organism: Argiope aurantia (assembly GCA_026543865.1). Lineage (NCBI taxonomy): Eukaryota > Metazoa > Arthropoda > Arachnida > Araneae > Araneidae > Argiope > Argiope aurantia. The sequence goes on along the minus strand of JAPMOR010103763.1, from coordinate 305,655 downwards.
TATGAACTTATTGAATAATTTACGCACACTTTCATTAGAAACTAAGCGATTTTCCTTTCACGCTAAACAGTTTTGGAAGAAGTTGATTAATTTGTATCTTAAAACAGAATATTGTATATTTTCAAAAGTAAAAAGTAGAGGGGGGGGAGGAGGAGGAATAAAAATTGGCATTTAATTTAAAAAGTCATTATATACTTTACAGTTTTTTCTGTTAATATAATCTTTTCTTTAATGACAATGGAGAAATTTCTTAGTATTTTCTCTCTTGTATGAAGCATGCAATAATAAATTATTATAATAAAAAATTTATTATTTTAGTATTGATTTTAGTATTTTGATAGATTTTCACATTTTGCTTTGTTTTTAAAATCCCATTATCCAAGTTTTAAAAACTGAAATACCAAGAAGGATAAATATTATTTTATGTTTTTATCATAAGTATTTTAAAATTATGTCATATTTATGTCAAAATCCAAAAAAAAAAATCACAAACACAAACAAAACGACGCATCTCTCACTCTGTTTTGATGTGAATTTCAGTAAATTTTAAATCATAAGCGTATCAAGTTCGAAATATGATATTTTATATTTGTCTCTCGCACAAAAATTGTAGAATTTTGCTATTTCAAGATATTATTGAGGATAAAAAATGCAGTGACTTATTTTCTCTTACGAATATGCTAATAGGACGGATTGAGGCTATGAAAAAAAAAATCATTATCTTCCTGAAGTTAATTTGTAATTACCTTTTGTTTCCTAGTCAATAAAACCTATGAAAAAAAACTTTAAAAGTCGAAATACTTGTGAAAAAGTAATGTTTACTTGTTTCAATCAACTGCGCTTCAGAAAATCAGCTTGACAACCATACAAAATTCATTTTTATTTCATGGAATCCCTTTATATAGAATTTCTATCATTTATTTTAAAAGTCCAATTATGTTCAAAAGCATCGATTAATTTGAAACGTGTTAGAATTGCATTTAAAAAAATATTTAAATGAGAAAACATAGATCTCATAAGATTAAGTACTCCGCAAATATAGGCAGCCACTCGCCATACAAGCACTCATCTTTTACTTACTAATTTGCTTAAAAAATGAGTGAAGATACACTCCCGTGAGATCGGAGAAGTTTTAAAAACATTTTCTTCTAACGTCATTTGAAAATCATTTTGGCCTCTCTGAGATATTAGAATTGGTTGCAAGGACCGATTGCAATTTTGAGACAGGATTCTAGTAGTACAGTTCCACAAATCACTGTATATATTGAATCTGTGAAGGATCATATTCTTCTTGCTGATGCTGAACGAAATTTTGAAGAGTTGGACGACTCTTTTCCTGTCATGATAAAAGTATTTATTTATTCTGTGAGTAAGTTTAAAACAAAAGAATATAAATAAAAATTAAACTAAACCAGTGAAAAAAAACACATTTGGGTATAAATGTTTACATCTTGTGGTCGAAGTACAAAGAAAAAAAAAACACCTAAAATTGCAAAATATATATATATATATATATATATATATATATATATATATAAAATCGAGGTTGAGATTTTGAAGCATCTCCATTTTCAGGCCCTTATGAATTTAGATACTGGATACAAATTCGAATGGCTGCCTGTATTTGCAGAGTATTCAATGTTATGAGATCTACGCATTTAAGTTTTGTTAACTTCAATTCCACCAAGTCCGTAAAGTCATTGGGTTCGCTGGTAGTGAATGTATGATGTGAAAAAAATCAGCAGGCCTCACTAACAAAAGACGACGTTTATTAAGCACGAAGACACGAATACAAAGACGACAAAATTATGGTCAAGAACAATGCACTTCAGAAAACTGTAGCCCACAAGTAGTAATCGATCACAGCACACAAAATAGCCAAACAGAATTCAGCAGAAGGAGAGAATTCACGTAGCTTCACTCTACGGCCTCTCCAAACGTCTGCAACTCTTCACTGTCTCCTCGCTTTGGCTGTATCCAACTGTCTACACACTACTAGATGACTGGATACTCTACACACAACTCGATGCTGATTCCACAATAGATACCAGGACTCGTCACACAGCTCAGTTCAGCAATCACCTGGGCTCCACACAACACTTGTTCTTCGCTGCTTCGCTATCTTATCAACAACTCGATACTTGCCTACGACTCGGACCTCATTGATGACTACGATACAATTGATTTCGGCATATGAGTTGGGTTGAAGGGACGCCTAGACCCGACAGGGGCTCATCCCCGGTAATGATAAACTCAAAGGGCCTTACTGTCATTCCATTAGCGTGACCGTCACGATGGCTTGAGACTGCCGGCTTTTTATAGTTCCCGGAGATTTGTCGAGAAGGTTCTGGACCAATCAGGCGTATCTCGATTTCTATTGGTTCAATTACTAAAATTCTCGAAGTTTCCATCAATATCTATTTTGTCGCCAAGGAAGCGAAATTCGTCGCCAAACGGTCATCAAGCTCTGAGATCACTGACGCGGCACCCGATCAGCACCCAGCAGAGATGATCGTAAAATGGTCTTTTCAGTAATTGATCTAACCATGCTGGAAAGTAACATTCCTGGTGCTTGTAACAATATTTTTAAATATGATTCTAACAGGTTTCTAAATTCATTGATGTGTTCGATCATATTTGGGATTTAAGAATGAGTTATCGAAACCCTGTATAAAGGAAATCAACGAAATTAAAATAAGTGCTGTTCGTTTTTAAGTTCACTTACTAAAGCAAAAATAACGCAAAAAGAACAACATGTTATATTTTTCACCCGAATTTCGATATCTCACGGTTTTACTCAGAGATTTCACTGATCAGGCATGAATAATCATAAACTAATTTCAAGATGATAATGAAATATATTTTCATAACCACAGTCCATCTTATGAGAGACCAAGCCAATATGTTTTCTATCCTCGACATTACCCTGCATTAACAAAATTCTACAATTTCAGTGCGAGGAAAAATTACAAAATGGCATTTACCAAATTTTTTGCGTTTCCGATTTAAAATTTTCATAAATTCGCAACCAGACGGATCAAAAGATCATCATTCATTTATTGGATTTCGACATAAATACAATACAGATCGATCAATATAAATGACAGATGCATAAAATCATATTTGTTCTTAATGGTCTTTGAACTTTGAAACTTCGGGGAAAGTTATATGAACAAAAGGGAAAGAAAGCGTAATGTGAAAATTTATATTAAAATCCAAATATTTAGCTCATTATTATAATTCATTATATACTGCACAATATCTGTAATGCCATATGTGAAAAGGTAAATAACAGAAAAAGCTGAAAAGCCTACAAGAACTTTAAAAACGAAACTCCAATTTTCAATAATTTATTCGCTTTCCTAATTTATTTTTGTTGAAAATATATAATTTTATGTATAAGATATAGGTTATCCAACTGGTTCAAAAACAATTTAAAAGGAAAAATCACTTAATTCCTAAATAAATTGTATTCAATATTTTATAGAAATCATACTACGAATATTCTTCAACTACAGAAACTTTAACACCCACCCAATAGAGCTAACATTGTTAAGTAAAAACTTACTTAAAATAATAATTTAAAAAATTCTTTGTTTTGAATATTATTGTTTATAATATATGATATTTCAATACCCAACAATACGAAACAATGTCAAAAATAAGCAGAGAAAAAAGCCATCTGTTAGAGAAATGAAATTCATTTACGAATTTCCAACTCAAATAGTTTGTTGAATTTGCTATTTTCTACTGCTCTTTGTAAACTTTAATACGGATGTGTTAACGATTCCAGCTATTGATATTGGATTTATTGCTCTGGACATACTCTCTTAAAACCACCAGAGCGCAAAATCATTCCGACGGAAAAATCTGTAATGATTTTTAAAATGTGTCAAAGACTAGGGCTACCATTTAAGCTAGCTGCTCCTACAGTGGAGATTATACCGGAGATTCAATCCTTGGTGATTTTTAAATTGTGCCAGGGACTTGGCATATCAGTTAAGCTATTTAAAAAAAATCAAAATTCTTTCGTAAAAACATTGTTTTTATTGAGTCTAAATTGTTTATATTATTACATCAAGCGAAACCCCTTTGGGACCAATTACTAAATTTTCAAACCGCAAGTAGCAACATTGCCCTTTAATCAAACACAAACAAAAGCACTAATTAGCATTTTTATCTCTATCACCTGAATGTCTTCATTTCTTCTACATCTGGAGCTACTCCTCTGCATCACCATCTGCTAAAAAAGTGACTGTTCAAGATACTTTTTTTCTCCCAATGCTGACAATGAAATACCGAATTTGACTTCTTATAACTTCCTGCCATCTGGATTGAAGTGTCGTCAACAGTTAGTAGACAATAATATCAGGTCTCAAACGCAGTATCCATCATATGATACCATCCCATTGAAGGAGTATAGGAAAGTCGATGGTGCAGGAGTGATGGGAGAGTGGTAGGAGGGGAACGAGAGTAGTGAGTAGTCATCGGGAATATAGCATTATCGTATTGTAAATTTCACTGCACTTTCGCCAAACTGGATAAATGTTTGCTTCACTGGAATTGGAATTGAACTACAAGACAGAACTATTTTATTCTAATCATGCTTTATTCTATTTATACACAATATTGAATTAATACTTCCGTTGATTTCCAGAGTAAAAAAAATAAAATATTATGGATGGAAAGTTTGCCAATCAATTTCAAAGCTTTTCTTTCTTTGCTGTTCAGTAGCTTCTAGGTTGATATTTGCATCATTGCCCGGCGAACACTAATTGGAAGTAGGCGACTCTCGTTCTCCTCCCACTACCCTCCTATCACTGCTGCACCATCGGTTTTCCTACAGTCTTTCAATCACATGATAAGCATTCTTTATCATAAGATGGATACAGCCATTGAGACCTGATATTATGGCCAACTAACATTTGACGATACTTCAATCCAGATGACATGTGGTTATAAAAGGTCAAATTCAGTATATCAACTCAGTATCGGGTAAAAAAGTATTTTGACAAGTCACTTTTTTAGCAGATGGCGGTGCAGAGGAGCTCCAGGTATATAAGGAATGAAGGCATTCAGGTATAGAGATGAAAATACTAATTAGTGCCTTTGATTGTGTTTAATAAAATGGAAAATATTGCTGCTTGGTGTTTGAAAATTTTGTAATTGGTCCCAAAGGAGCTCCGCTTGATGTAACAATATAAGCAATTTAAGGCCATCGAAAACAATGCGGAGCGAAAGAATGTTGATTTACTTTAATTCTTTATAGTCAGTGAATTATGAATTTAAGAAACACAGCCTTTTGCAGCCTTTGTGCCTTAGTACAGCCTTTTGGACACTAAGGCACTTGCATTGTGCCTTAGTGTCCAAAGCGGTACAGATCTTTAACAACATCAAGGAATTCATCACAGGATTTATTTCCACTTTGGAAGCAGACAACTTGACGGGCCGGCTCAGACTTTGGCACATCTTAAAGATCAGGACAGATTCCATCGTCGATATCGTTTTGCGCAGTGGTGGTGTTAAAAGAGTCATATTCAGAGCAGTAAATCCAATATCGTCGAGTTCTGGAAAAATGCAGAACATGTTAGGCATGAATTACATAGAAAGAAGCAGTAAAGTGGCAAAAACAGTCACTGCAATACATAAAATCATTGATACATCCATATTAAAGTTTACAAAGAGCAGTAGAAAACGCAGATTCAACAAACTACTTGAGTTGCAAATTGTTATATGAATTTCAACAGAAAACTCTAACAGATATTCTCATTGTTTCCTCTGTTGATTTATTCTTGAGATTGTTTAGTATTGTTGTCTATTGGAATATCATATATATTATTATAAACAATAATGTTCAAACAAAGAATTTTTTAAAATTATTATTTCAAGGAAGTTTGTTACTTAACAATGTTAGCTCTGTTCACTGAGTGTTTTAAGTTTCTGTAGTTGAAAGAACATTCATACTTTGGATTCAATGAAATATTATATACTATCCCTTTAGAATTCAAGCGACTTTTCTTTCAAAAATATTTTTGAACAAATTGTTTAACCAGTTTCTTATACATAAAATTATATATTTTCAAAAAATATAAATGACGAAAGCGAATACAGATATGAAATTTGGAGTTTAGTTTTAAAAGTTATGTTGGGTTTTTCCTACTAGTTTCCTTTGTACCTATTGGAAATAAGATATTGCGCATTATCTAATATTTTATAATAATGAGCTATATATTTAGATTTTAATATTTTGATATCCATTCACATTTCGCTTTCTTTTTTTTTTCCTATAACTTTCCAAAAGTTTCAAAACTCAAAGACCCAGCAGGTTAAAGGTGCTTTTATGCTCATATCATTTGTATTGTAGTTATATATCGTATTTATGTCCAGTAACGGTATTATCATCTTTTGATCCATATAGTTGCGAGTTTATGAAAATTTTAAATCGCAAACGCAAGAAATGTTATAAATGACATTTTGTATTTGTTCTTTACACTAAAATTGTCGAATTTTGTTAATGCAAGGTAATGTCGAGGATAGAAGACATATTGGCTTGGTCTCTCATAGGATGGACTGTGGCTATGAAAACATGAAGAATCTCATAATCGTCTAGAAGTTAAACGTGGCTTAGTCTTTATTGCCTGATCAGAGAAATCTCCGTAAAATGGTAGGATATGGAAATTCGGGCGTGTAGCATGTTCTTTTTTCTTGCGCTAGTATGCGAACTTGAAAACGAAAAGCATTTATTTTAATTTCTTAGATTTCCTTTATTCAGGTTTTCGATAACTCATTCTTAATGCCTAACTTTGATCAAAAACATCAATTAATTTGAAACGCGTTAGAATTACATTTAAAATTATTTGGATGAGTAAAAATACATCTCATATTTACAACGCGAATTCAGGCAGACACTCGCCATTTAAGGATTCATCCTTTTTCCTTTTGTTCCTTTGCTTAGAAAAAAGGCCAGTTTTCGTACTAATGTGGCTTCCCGGATCATCGGAGGAATTTTTGATATTCTTTTTTTCTGATGTAACTTAAAGGTCACATAGGTCTCATAAATGTCGGATTCCTGAAAGGGAATCGGAAGTGAATCGCTAATTTGAGACTAAATTCTAGTAAAGATCCAGCGAGGCCTGTGCATGCTTAATCTATGAAGAATCAGGCGACTTTCAGCTGGTATCAAGTAAGAATTTCGGAGAAATGGATAACTGTTTTCTAGTCATCCCCATTATCTGATCATGGCTCAAAATTATAAATTCTACCTCAAATTAGTGCTTGCGCAAATAAGATATTAATATAAATGTACCTAAACTAATTTAATTAGACGTGAAAAGAAATTCGCATTTGGAGGGCAATGTTTACTTTCTAGTATTCGAATTAGAAAAAAAAATATTTTAATATAAAAAAATCGAAGCTGAGAGTCTGAAGTATCACTACGTTTTAAGCCTCTATGAATCTGAAAAACAATTTATCAATTTATTTAATTATTGTTTCCTATTTGTGGATAACTGAAGCTCGCTTTGAGCTAGAAAAATGAATTTTGGTATTATTTACAGGAAATGAAACGATAGAAATACACTAACAGACAGCTTATCTACCTTTCTATCTAAATACAAATGAACATGAAAATTACAAAATTTTAAAAGCTAAATGGATAGAATTTGGTACTCAGATTTAACATCACGCGTGTAGATCTATGTCCGATTTTTAACCAAATCCGTCAAAGAGTTGACCGTCTGTCGGTCTGTGCGTGCATCAGTGTGCATGTAAATGCGACAATTAAAAAAATGCGTCTTAGATTAATAAAATGTGTTGAGACTTTTTAAATCATTGTAATTTTGTGTCAAATATTAAATTTTAATTTTAAAAAAAAGCAAAATATGCTTTATGGTTTAAAAAAATAACAATATTAAAATTTAAACGTTACTCAAAAAGCCACTCATAAGGCCAAACTGCAAAAAAAAAAAAAGTTAATATAAGAATTTTAACACAATGCTCAACGTTTTCCTAAATATTATTTTTTAAAGAATCCTTACAATATGTTTAATACTTTCAATGTACATCATTAAATCAATTTAAATGATAAAAATAATAATAAAAAAAAACACTAAAAAATATTTGCCCAAAATATTGAAAAATTGTCCAAAATACATACGCTCTTTTCTTTAATCTCTCTCATCTGCGGGAGTCTGAAAATAAAAATCGGAGCACTCATGGAGTTCATAATTTTGTTTAAAGTTCACAATTTTTATTCAGAGGGACGGAGATAACGCCTTTATTAGAGAATATGTGAGACACTTTTTGGTTGGAAGGAAGGGTAATGTTTGTAGGCTGGCATACTATTTGTAAATTGCGTAGTACATGAATTGTTCAAAATATTTAAAAGGCAAGCCGTTGAACACTTAGCTATCAGATTTATTTCCTATAGTTAGTCATTAACATTAGTTTTCAAAATTTTAATTAGATTTTTAATTAATTAAAAACTGGTGAATATGAAACACTTTTAATCAATAACTTTGGAGCGTATAACGGCACATATTTATTTTTAAACCTCTTTAAAATTAAAAAAAAATTATCTTCACGTAAATTTTAGAAAATCTGTTACGCAGTGGCTGATACAATCAAGTTTTACAATTCGTTAAGAAGTGAAATTCTCAGGAATTTTTTTAATGTGTTCGACTTTTAGTAGTCGAAGTAGTAGTAGTCCTTTATAGACTTTAATTTAAAATATCAGTAAATTTATATTTCAAAAATAATTAATTAACCAAAATTTGCTTTCTATTTTTATTTTAAATTTAATGAAAATATCTCACTTGATAAAAATTTTTGAATTTATAAATTTAGTTTTTAAATTACAGCTAATTGAATTATCAAAATGCAAAACATAAAACAAATTTAACATGACAGAAACTATAAGTATATTACAATGTTTTTGACCAAAATTTCTAATTTCTTTTGTTTTTCGAATTCCCTTCCACTTTTTCAATATAGATAGCAATTACAACCAAAATTTAGAAAATTTCCATAAAAGCACATTTGAAACCTCCAACTGGAATTGCGCATCTTTCTCTAACACAATTCCAAGTATGATGCCCAAGATTTCAAACATCTGCTCCGACATATTCAGTACCCTTATGTTCAATATCTGATAAGGATCTCCCAGGTTTTATGAAATGATTTCATCAGTCATTAATATCACACTTCGATGCTTAATTTGATGGAAGTAAGTTTTTTATACGGGTGGTTTTGCAATAAAAACATTGCAATGTACTTTAGATAAAAGTTCACAGTTATTTTGTTTTGGAAAAATCGACCATGTGCAGAACTATAAACACATTTTCTCAGAACTTGAAGTTGAAGTTTATTGTTAGTTAATCTAATTTTGAATAGATTTTTTTAATGAAATTCCGTGCTTTACAACTTGTGAATCGTGTTATATTTTTAAGTTATTACTTTCATATACAAAAGTTTGGAATTAGGCATTCAATTCGTAGATGGATTAGGGAAAAAGTTTGGAATTAGGCATTCAATTCGTAAATGGATTAGGGAAAAAGTTTGGAATTAGGCATTCAATTCGTAAATGGATTAGGGAAAAAGTTTGGAATTAGGCATTCAATTCGTAGATGGATTAGGGAAAAAGTTTGGAATTAGGCATTCAATTCGTAGATGGATTAGTGCCAAATTTTGATACTGATCTATAATTCAAATAAAAAAAATATTTGTCTTCATATATAAAATTTAGCGCTTTTAAGGTATGTGATTATGTTTGAGATGAATTTTTTGACAAACGTCCGAAAATAAACGTAACCAAAATATACCAATTAAATAGCAAAAGTTTTAAAAAAATGGAAAATAAGGCGTGTTTTTGGTGAAAAAGAGATATAAAGCAAAAATTCTAGTTTAGAGGTTTATCGAAAGATTCGTTTAAAATTTTGCACACAGCTTAAGAAATATATTACCTAGTTTCTGAACTAAAACAATTAGCTGTATTTCTATCCATTCTTTAAATATTGGGGATAATTATTCATAAATAACTCCAAATTTAATTTTTTTTTCAATTTGTGAAGCATTGAAACAACTATGAAATATACCTAAATAAATAGATTACTTATGCTCTAGAGTTCATGGACTGCAGAACATATTGAGAAATTATTACACTAAATTTGACCAAAAAATGTGCATTAGAGTTTAATTTATGAAATGTTTCGTAAAAGAATTGTTAAAATATGTAAAATAGCAATAAAACATATGTACATTTAAAAATAAAAATCAGTGTAACTTCCAAAATAAACTTACAAACAAACTTTTAACAGTTTTATAAAGAAACCTGTTCAAACATTAAAAATATTAAATTTTAAAAAAAATCATAATTTTGCAAAAAGAATTGACTTTTTAACGTAGTCACCTACCTTAAGTTATTGTTTTATATTTACACAGATAAACATTTACTTTAATCCGATTTCATCTAAAAATTGAAAGAACTCTACAATTTTTAATACAGAAAATTTAAGTTGCGTTTTTCAGTTATGATGTTTGCAGTTAGAGGCAACAACCCCAAACAGTTTTTTAGAAATCGGAGAGGTATAAAATGTCGAGTTCATCAAAAGTTTGAGAATGATTCTTTGAGAATTGCATCATTTTTACTACGAATACAAGAAATCAATAAATATCTTACTCTTCGCTGTGAAATAATCAATAACTAATTATTTAAGGTCTATCTACATACAAATCATAGGCAATTAAAGATATTTTTAATTTTTATATTAAAACATTTCATCAAAATATTCGACCTGAACAGAAATATCGCAAATTTATGAGATATTTTAAAAATATTCAAATAATTTTGGAATTGGCTATTTATGCGTCAGATATCAATAGCACCCGTCTAGTGTTGCAAGGGTTCCCCTCCCCAGACAGAAATTTCACGGCAGACGAAATCTTCACGTGTCAGTTGTTTCTGATATGAAATCGCTTCCTTTCCTTCAATGATCTTTCGTCATTCTTGCGTTTCGTCTCATTCCGAACGTCTTGCAAACTTCCGTCGGATTTCTCACAATTCGGCATTCGTGCGAGCAAAATTTCTTTACAAAAATTGTAATTTGCTTTCGAAACCACAGAATATTGGTGAATGCTGGAGAATATTGGCGAATACAGAAAAGATTATTTCTATTCTCGTTAAAACCTATTCACGTCAGAGCTTCTTAAAACTTTTTGCAGGAGTGATTTCATTTCAGTTACAAAAATGTGCAAAGAAATTCTGAAATTTTTTCAAACCCTAACAATTTAAGAAAAAAGATGACGAACATAAATAAGTTATAAAAGTAATTATAAAATGTTATCTATTAGAAAGCTAACGGTGAAAACCAACCGCAGAAGGTTATAATTAAAATCGTTATTAAGTTATTATCATGTAAATCTGTTATCTTGTTCTGCAAAAATGCCTCATATTTTCTTTTCTCTGAAGTAGAATGAAAAATTTCTTTAATGAATATTACATATTTTGTTAAAAAGAAGGAAAATAATATAATCAGTAATAACAAAACCTAGCCATTTAATAACAACAAACGTTAGTTTTAACTTAATAATCGGAGGAAATAAGGAATCGGGTAGATGAGTCTTTTTATGTATTGCGAAAAATTTGAATCAGGCATTAATTATTACGAAAAGAAACATAAAATTTATTATTTTGTAGGACCTACTAAACGGAATAAAAATCCTATGTTAGAAAAAGCATTAATTATATATTTTTATTTAATAAGGATATTATTAATTATATGTACACATATGATGTAGTCTCTAATATTTTATAATACGTATAATTTTTGTAATTTTTATTTATTTAACAATTAAAAATTTTTAAGCGACTTGTCTGTGATCCCCTTAAGCCCAAGAAGCTGCCAATTCGAAATCGGCCCGACTTCAACTATCTTTACTACTTTGTCTTCAACTATCTCCAGTAAGGAATCCAATAATACATTTCAATCAATTAATTCATCAACACAGAACTATAATTTTAGTAACAAGATCAAATAATAAATTTTATTTTTCTAATTTCTTCCGTTTTTTGAGTTATCGCATTACCTGCGAATGCACAGGTCGACAGACGATCACTCTTTGAGAGCGTACGGCTTAAAGTTCGATATAAATCTACATTTTAGATGCTAAACATGTGTACCAAAGTTTATCAATTTCATTCTTTTTGTTTTATAATACTGTTACAAATTTGTAATGTCGCTTCCCAGCATGGTTAGTTCAATCACTGGTAAAACCGTTTTACGATCAGCTTTGCTGGATGCTGATCGGATGCCGTATCAATAATTTCAGGGTTGGTGACAAACTTAGCGACCATTTGGCGACAAAATAGATAAAAAGTTTCCAAAATTTCCAAATTTTTAGTGATAGAGCCAATAGGAAGTGAGATATGCCTGATTGCTCCAGAACATTCACTGCCTGCGTCCGGGAACTATAAAAGGTCGGCAGTCTCAAACTGAAAACAGTCGTGTATAGAATCGCGGAAAGAGTCAACGGCGAATAGTTGGATCAGTCCAGCAAAGAGCAAGCGTCTTGTGGAGCTCAAGCGATGGGTGAACTGAGCTGTGTACCGAGTCCTGGTGTTTATTGTAGAAGCAGCATCGAGTCGTGTGAAGAGTATCCAGTCGTATAGTTGTGAGGCGGCAGATGAATACAGCTAAAGCAAGGAGACAGAGAATTGCAGACGTTTGGAGAGACTGTAGAGAGTAGCTACGAAGATTCCCTTCTCCTGCTGAATTCAATCGGGCCGTTTTGTGTGCTGTGGTTGTTATTACTACCGATTACTACTTGTGGGCTACTGTTTGTTGTAATGTGCTGATGTGTGATACCTGTGTTCGTCCCGGCTGTATATTTGTCGTTCTACGTATCCGTGTTGATAAAAGCCGTCGTTTGTTACTGTAGCCGGTTGATTGTGTTTCTTCATCGACTAACAAATCGAAAGAACCCCGAATTCATAACAAAACTGAGTTCACTTGTAATCGAAAAGACAGACGCATTTTATACAGGTAGATTTCGTTCAAAATTTGATAGAAATCTACAAATTTGCTATTAAGACCACATATGATCCATTTGAATCGGAGCTTTTTTGAGTTACCGTGCTCATAGGTATGATTCCATAAATGTGTTTTTCCGAGTCGGAAATTTCTGAGACGTGTGGATTCATCAAAATCATACCAGCTGAATTTTTGATCATTTCAATATTTTCTCTCTCTACAAATTTAGAAGAAAAATAGAAAGATCGCTTCAAGAGATGATTAAAGACATTAAATGGGAAGACGAAACGTTCAAGCCATATCAAATGGCCTGAACTTTTAAAATATATTTAAAATTTATATAGGTTTAAATACTTATCAAAAATATCTGAAAAAGTATGCAGAAGAAACAATTGAAAAGCTAGTCGAAACCCATATGCAAATGGCCAAATATCCTGATATAGAGAAAGGTATCTTAACATGTGTTTCATGAGAGACGATTAGTAGCTTCAATTTTGTCTTATTCTGACATAAACTAAAATTTTGCATGCACTCGTAATAAAACTTGCAATCAAGACACTTGATGTCGTATTCATAGTAGAAATTGCATAAAAAAAATATTAGTATTTGGATTCTAGGTAAGGAATTACGCAATAAATAGAGCTTTTACCAAAAATCCCGATGCACCTTATTAGCAGAAGATGCTCAACAACATTGCTACATCTTCTTGATATTGCAGCATTCGGAATATCGGGCAACATCATGGAAATATCGTACAAGGTCTTGTATTAATAGGAAAGCCACAGCATCCGTTGTCCAAGTTCAATTAATGTGGCGGGAAGCAAAGTTCACCCTTTTTACAAGGAAATAGAGCGTCTAACGCACGGTTATTTGTCTATGTCGGTCTATCGCCAACAGACACATATACACACATTCTTCTCAGTTATTAGTAGAAATGATTGAAAAACTGAGGTACCTGAATTTCATTGTCCAGCCATTCAGTCTTGGAACTAACGATGCTTCCTTCATAACCGAAAACTGCCAGGAGAGACTTTTTCAAACCGAAGTATCAGTATTTGATGCTCAAAGAATGCGTTACAGACGGACGAAAATCCCACCGACCAATCAATTCAAAGAAGGCTATGGTGGGAATTTTCCTCCGGATGCGACGCAACTTCACCAAGATGAAAACTGAAGTATTGATTTGGTTCTAAAATAGAGCTTTGCCCAATGGAACCTGAAATGGAAACATCCTACATTTAATATCTTTTCAGAATATGCAAAAATATTATAAAAGTAACATTTTAAAAGCATGGAATACATCTTGGGAAATAAAATTAAATGCAAGGTATAGAAGACACGTAATCAAATGAAAAAAATTTGTGTAAAAAATTGTAACTCTAGCAATTGAATCTTTTTTTATTATCAAACAGCTTTTGATAATAAAGTATTTTAAACAGCAGAAAACTTTTTTCTCGCGCATTTTGAATAAAAACTTTGTCGAACATCTTGGTTTCATCATTGAACTGATGTTTCAATTTATTTTAGGTTCAAAATCAAATGCTAATCTTCGAACATCTGCCAACTGAAATCCAAAAAACCCAACTTTAATAGCAATATATTATATAAAAATTCTTCATCGTCTTGTTAAAAAAATATAATGATGCGTTTTCAAAGTTCACTCTAAGGAAAAATGGAATTTTTTTGGCAGCTTTTCAATACCCAGCCTACCAGACAACACTAAGAAAAATTACACTAGAAACTTGCCATTGTGGAACAAACTCACACAGATGCTGATAAAAAACTAACTCATTACACTAAAAAATAATTAAAACTCCTTTAATAAAATACGACATTAAACTAAACAACTTACAAAAATTATGATAAAAAACCCAACACATCAAACTCTACTCAAACAAATCACAACCACTGCATTTATATTTATATTTCTACAAACAGTAGCGCCCTCTAGCGTGCAAAGTGGTGCACTCTAGTGGCTCATTTCTCAACAGATGCAATGAACTTCACAACAACAACATTACAGTCGGGCTTTACTGACCAGTGAAGTGCGATTCATAATCTACTCGCTAAAATATAGATCTAATTATTCTACTGTTAAAGAAGCCGATTAAATAAATGTATAAAATGCATTTCACACATCATTATACCACATAAATTTTACTGTAAACAGAATCTGATATCACAAATATTAAGACATATTTAAAGAATTGCCAAGGTATCTTAAAAAAATTAAAACATTTGGAAAGCATTTATTACCTTTCGTTAATTGAATGTTAATCAGCTTATCACAAAAGAATAACGTGTGTAGAATAAAGATTTCAATCGGGAAAAAGTCAAATTTTCGTAATGTACAGTAGCATAAAAACATTACATGATTTTTACTGAATTCAATAATATTATCAGTCGATATGCTCTATCATTGCTAACCAGAGTGCTAATTAATATGCTAACTCCGATAATCTTCGCAATGATTCTTATTTACATGAAGTAAACTTTTACCATGGTAATACTTCGACAATTTTCTAGTGATGGTTTATGCGTTTCATCTGTCAAACTGAAATAAATAATAAGAGTGGCTTAAAAAATCTGACTCAATGTAAAATAAGTAAAACAAGAACATCCAATAAATCATTTCATAAAATCTAAAATTAATAGAATATGAAAGTCTCCAATTAAAAATTAAACCCGGAATATAAAATGCTAGGAACACCAAAACACAAACATCACTTTTAGCATAGCCTATTGGTTAAATGAGAATACCCAAAAGTAATGAAAGTCATCGATTAAAATTTAAAGCCGAAATATAAATTCGAAAAGCAATGTAAAACAATAAAATTTATATCTAGGAGATGGATCTTTAACTTATAGCACAAATGGAAATGATTGTGAATTCATCATGCAATGACAATTTAATTTTTCTTAGAGCAAGCATGATGCCATATACATAAGTTTTTCTAAATGGAAAGTAATTCATTCCACGAATATTTTTTTTTTATTTCAATCTATTATTTGTCTATTGTTTGTCTTGAGAAAATAAACAGTAATGGAAACAATTATGGAAAAAAATGAAAGTCAATCAAGGAATTTATAATAAAATTGAAACTTGCATAAGTAAATTTCAAATTTCACTCATTCAATTTTTTGGTGGCTACTGTAATTTGAACAAGAAAAAAAAATTCAGATCAATTCATATAATTTTAAAATATGTCTTCAAAGTTTTTATCAATAAAAATAATGTTAAAATATTATTTTCTTCACTCTTTATTTGAGAAGTAAATCTGATCGTATATGAACATGATTGCATAGCGAGAACTCAAAAAGTATTAATAGGATGTCTTTTAAAGGTACTACATATACTTGATGCTTGTCACGAAAAGCACTTCCACTTCTTCTGAGACAACTGAACTCCTGGAATTCCTGAAAAACAAATTCGGAACTTTCTTCGACGAACTTTGCGATGTGTGATGTTACAGCTCCATCGCATATGTTTATACTAAAAATCCTGTATGTAATTCTGTAAATAATTTCAACTAATTAAATGTCTTAGCATTTTTTAGATTGGTTCTCTTCAGTGTGGATGACTGATTGATTTAATTTAATAGCAATTCGCATTAATGTCGATTCATACGTTCGATGAAACTTCATTTCAGCGCGAAAAGAGCGATCGCAGGCGGGATGAGTAATCCATGTTCCTTTTCATTGCTCATCAGTTTTCGATTGCCACAATGCTTGTTATAGGAAATTAAAATATTTCAGGGAATAGGTGTATATATTTTGAATAAATTATCATTTTAATTTATAAGATCATCGGTATATACATTTTATTTTCGCCATAAGAAATTTCCATATATTTATTAATATATCTTTTGAAAATGAATAGGAATATAAGTATTCCTATTCATTCCATATAACATTCCCTGTACAAAAATATATGGATGCTGCCCATGATATTCAATTTAATAACTGGTATAAAAAAATAACATTTTTATTTAAAGGAAACGTCAAGAAGAAGTTGTTGTGATCCTGCTTTCATCAAGAAGACGCTGCAGTTTAAGCTGTGTGCTCGAGCAAGAGGATTAATCATGCGATGCACGAGCCAACTGTATTTTCTGTCTTTTTTCGAGATTTATATATGTACTCCATTCAATATCAAACACTTCTTAATGTTTCTTTTTAATAAAAATGTTTGGTAAAATCCTAGATGGGCCCACCTCTTGGCGACTTATTTGAAACCTCGCCAAGTTGTCTACTAATTGAATATTTGTTATTATTTTTCAATTAAAAAACGATACTTGAAGGCCAGAAATAATAATAAATATAATAAAAATAAATAAATAAAATAAATAAATGAATAGATAAATAAATATAAAATAAAAATCATAAAATAACTATAATAAAAAATAAAATTAAAATAAATTTTAAAAAATCCGTCTAGGTTAATTATTAATAAAAAAAGAAAGAAAGAATAATAAAATAAAATAAGAAATAAATAAAGAAAATCTATATATATAAAATAAAATAAATATAATAAAAAATAAAATTAAAAAAAAACCTGTCTAGGTTGCTACATTGGCGACGTTATCGCCACTCGTTTGGCAAGAATTCAAAAAGACGCCAAGAGGTGGGCTGTGCTAGGATCCACCCAAATGTTTTTTCACCAGTTATTAAATTGTACATTATGGAAAACATCCATATTGGTGACCCAAGAAGCGAATGGACATTGTTTCCTGTTTTGATGTATAGTTTAATGGACATCAGAAATTTCTTCAAAATGGCAAAAATGGCTGTTTAACAAACAATGCTTTCTATCGCTCTTATCTGAGGCTTTCAAAATCCTGCAAAACTATACTCCATCTTCAAGAATTAAATGTTGTTGTTATTATTATTATTATTATTTGCGTACGTTGATGAAAAGAATTGACAATCCGTTCACTAATTCAAAAGTTATTAGCATGTAAAGATCCACTAAAACCTCCATAAACAATAATAATAACACTCTACACTGAAGTAATTCAAGTGAAAAGCTGGAAAATACATTAAGACTTTGTCATCATTCAAAATCTCTCTGTATCAAATGAAAACAATATATAAATTGTCTTTTAAAAATTAGAAAGAATTATAACCATTTTTAGTGTTTTCTGATCCTATTCAATCTTTAAGATTAGTCCTATGGAACCTTAAAAAGTCCCCTGTAACGCCAATGTTTACTTTCGACTCAAGGCAAAAATGAAATTTCTCCATAGATTCAATACTAAAAATTTGGCATTGCTGAACTATTATTTGGCAATTTTCTGGATTTTCGCCAAATATAGTGAAAATTTTGGCGATATTTTGATTTTTTTAATTTTAAAAATTAAGAGATTTAGCCAATAGTTAATGAGTTACAGTGACTTTGATTTATGTCGCTTAGTTTAAATATGCTTTAAGATAATCAAGATTTCGTGATTAACGACGCCAAATTTCTCGTGTTGGCATCAAATTACAGTCTTTTTGGAAGGCTAATCCTGAATTGTGGTTTGTACAGCTTGAGTCACACTTTGTTTTGGCCGAAATTACTGTTGATGATACCAAATTTAATTATGTTATTTCTGCAGTTGATTCTTATATTTTGAATTCTGTTAGTGACATAATCTTGAAACCACCCGATAATAATAAATATACTATTTAAAAAAACGATTGATTGATTTACATTCCAAGAGAGAGATTTCAAAAATTCGTACACTTTAACAAGGATTGAAGCTCGCCGACCAGAGGCCATCTCAATTGTTAACACGAATGAAGGCTTTGGCTGGTGATACTGTTGGCGAACCATTATTAAAAACTCTTTGGCTAAATAGATTTCCAAACTGCACCCAAACGATCTTAGCTGCTTTGAGAGAAGATTTGAGTAGTTTGGCATCCATCGCAGATAAAATTAGTGATTTGACAAACCATTCAAACATTAATTAATATTAATTAGTACAGTTCAGGCTACACCTTCAATTTCTGGTAGCTGAGTTGCTCAACTTGAAGAGCCAGTTGCTCAGTTATCTACATTGGTTGGCGAGTTTAGGTCAGCAATACGCCAGACACATTCGCCAAGTAAAAATAGGCAGTTTAACTACAGACGCAGCCGCTCTCGAGACTTGTTCTGGAGAATGAATTATTCCTTATAGCCGCTAATTGTACAAGAATACCGCCATTTGGTCGAAAGCACATTATTCTAGACTTGAATTTGCACCGAACATCTTACTTGGTCTTTTATAATTGAAAATGTTAACCAACCAATAATTAGCGTTAAATATTTGAAACAGTATAATCTTTTAATTATGTTAGAAGTGGCTGTTTAATTGATGGCATCACGAAATTAACTACGCAAGGCAAATACACAAACACTAAATCACTAACTTCTTGTATATCAATATTGCTTGGTGATTCAGAGTTCTATGGAACTTCATCGCAGTTCCCGGAACTCAACAATCCATCTCAACCAACGAAAAACAATAAGCCCACTGAAATCCGTCACTTTATTGAAACAAATGGCCAACCAGTATTTTCGAGACGCCGTCGCTTATCTCCCGAGTTGCTTAAAATAACGAGTCAGGAATTTTAATTTTTAATGTCCTCTGCACATGGTAAAAAAGTCTAATGACGAATGAAGACCGCGTGGTGACTACCGTCGTTTGAATGCAAATATTATTCTTGATAGGTATCCAGTACCTCATATTCAAGATTGTACTCAAATTTTATCCAATACCATTTTTCACACCCTAGATTTGATGAGGGCTTATCATCTAAATCGCGTGAATCCTGCTGTCATACCAAAAACAGCTATTACAACTCCGTATAGGTCTTTTCTAATATGTTATTCCATTAACAAGTATAAAGCCCTTCTTAATGTTTCCTTTAAATATAAATGTTATTCATTTTTTTACACCAGTTATTAAATTGAATATTATTGGCGTAGTCCATATTTTATGATATCACTCCCTTCTGAAAACGCTGCATACCGTAGTCTTCTGAAATCTTCTTAGCTCCATTAGTGCAGGCATACCAGGTCTTGTTTTTCTCCTTCTGCAGAGGATACTGATATGACAGGAATGGGTCGTATGTGTTGTATGGAGATGATGCCCTTCTACGCTGCTGAGAAGCACCATGTCTTCTTTCTTCATCCATATCTGCCTGTTTGCTTGTGGATGGTTGGTTCAGGCCATGAGAACTGGTAAATGTTCTAGGCTTCTTTGCAGCTTGTTTTTGGATTTGCATCCTTTGTGGAGACTGTGAAAGCTCTTTGTCCTTCTGGATCCTCTGATGGTGATATTCGTATTCCTCTGAATGGATCTGGATTTCCTCTTCCATTCTTCGAGGTTCTTTTTATTGAAAATGGAGGTGCATCCATTCTAGCAGACATTCATGTACGCTGGAACTCGACATCATTATATATCTGTGATTCAGAATCCATGAATCATTGGATTAATAAAAATATGATTGGTATAAAATCAACTGAAATTTGAAAGCTTATTTTTTCTTATTTGTACAAATAAGGTTTCCCCCAGAAGGACACAATACGGTATCTGATGAATTTGCAAACAAAAGAAACTACCTACATTTTTTTTAAGGTTTCATGTCTTAGAGTTGTCTTAAAAGAAGGCAATTACTTCAACATATTTATTCCAATCGTTAAAATAATGTTATACCCTTGTTAAATTATATTAAACTATGTGTAACTATATGTTACTATAAAATACTTTTTTCTTGTTGAATAAGCTGAAATTTTCAACGAAATTCACCCATTTCTCATTAGTACGCTAAGGACTTAAACTTGATCTGCTATTTATGATTTTTCTTTATACACACATTCAATCAGTTTGTTAACATTAACTAAGCGGATTAACTTGCCAAATATGTCTTGATCGTAGATTCAATCAGTTTTTAAATAATAACTAGCAATTATAACAATTATTTCTACAAATTCGTTTTATCAGTTTTTAATCTTGAATTGACAATTTCTTGAATTGACAATTTTTTCTTTTTTGTTCGGAAATATAATTAGGTTTTCATTTACAACATAATTTATGAAAATACTGCAGGCGATTTCAGTTTTTGAAGTCGTCACAGATGATTGATTCTAAGATTTCTATCTATTAAGGATGAATTCCCTGACAAGTTCAAACACTTCTAGACAATACAAGGGTTAAATTGTTACATCAGATGAATAAGAGTATTTAAACAGTAGCCAATTGAAAAACGAAATAAGTATTCAGTTATCAGAGGGAGCGGGAGGTACGCACTATATTTAAATGCACCAGTGCACACTTTGGCAATCAAAAGTCTCGGAAAGTTTGAAACTGTCGCAGATATTTACAAGTCGAACTCGGCGTTCCGATAAAATATCAAAAAATCCTAACTTACAATTTTTAAATACGATTGTGGGGTCGTTAAGGGGTAGAGTGAATATATATATATATATATACGAGCATAGATTAAAGCATGCAGCTCATGCTATCGCTAGATCTGAACTGAGTCACAGCGCCAAAAGACTCCAGAGGGAGCTGTCTCTGACGTCATCCTAGTTAGTTGTGGTTTTTGTTTTACAAGAACAGCTACAGACTCCCCCTCTGGCTCTGTATGACCTAAATAACTAGCAGTACGTTTTTCAAACAGTAACTTACCTTTTTTACTTCTCATAAAAAATAATAGTAATCCCAAAATTACACATTATTTACCAGCAAATTGATATCAAAATTATGAAACATAAGTTAATTCGTACGGTGTGAATAATGACAAAATAGCATAGTGCCTTTTACCAATATTTATGAGTACTCCTTATATAATGTTGCGTAGTTTAAAAAATATTAGCAAGAAAATTAAAAAATAGCCAGTAGTGACTGATAGCATATTTGTACATATTGTCGTAATTACTTGGGATTTTAGAGGGTTATGTCAATATATTTCACAAAACAAATCACGAAAAATAATTGTTCAAGAACATGAAAAAATAAGCAGAATCTTTTTTCCGTGGTAGCTTTCTAGAATTTTAGGAACTTGAAAACGATTTAAACTTCAGTACCAGAATATTACTGCAAAAATAACATAAAATTATTTTTCAAAATATAATAAAATTACAGAAAAGAGTGTGCATTAAAACTACATTGATAATATTGTAAAGACTTTTGTTTAAATTTAAAATGATAATCTAATTTTATTTTTCAGTGATAACATGTCAGAAGTGTTTCCGGAAATGCTGGTCCGGAAAAAACGCCAAAATTTAACTTAATACATAATTAATTAAACTTTATTTCTGTATGCTTTTATTTTACAATTCCTAACAAGCGGAATAGCTAAAAAGTGGAAGGATGTGACGAAAAAAATTCTTATCAACTTAATGAATGAAAAATTTCCTGTGGGTTATTCAATTTGCATATATTAACATTGAAGCAACAGGAAAATTGATTCATAAGCTAGTAAACTCTACAAGTAATTCAGATAAAATTAAAATTATTCGTGTAATGTTATTTAAGAAGACTCGGTTTTAACAGTTTATATTAACAATTCTAGAATTCGAATACATTAAGCTGTTTATTTGAAAACATTTTCTTGGATTTCAATTCATATTTGATGATAACAATTAATATTCATAGCTATATTAAGAAAAAAAATAATGATTTATTCCTGTTAATAATTATTAGTTTTTCAATTCTATATAATAAGCATCACTGAAAAAATTAAAATTTCATTTTGGGACGCAGTCCTTTTTGGGTCCACAGTAAAAAACATATCACAATGAAATGCATTAACGGATAAATCTTATTAATGACTAATTTATTAACAAAATCTTATTATAAGGCGATTAGATGATTCGCTGGGATCATTAGTCGTATTTACACTGGCGTGCAAAACTTAAGCAACAATGTAAATTTTAAGCAGGTAACCATGAAATTGTAGAAAAGAGGTTATTGAGATCAGTACAATGAGCACGCAATTCGGTAGAAAGGTGATGCATATGCAAATGTCAGGAACAAATCATCTCAGGCGACGTGAGTGTACGCAAAACGCATACAGTCGGAGAGTTCAGCCAAAGACTACAAGGAAAGGAAGGGCGGAGGCGCAATTCGCTGCAAGTGCAAGCGAGTTTTTTCATGAAATATGGCCAGAAGAAATCACCAGAACGACTTCACACGTGGAAGAATGATCCGAAAGCTGGAGGAGTGGCGCAGTTTGACCAGTCTAGCTGAAGAGTTCGGAATCAACAAAAGTATCATTTCGCGCGCTAGGAAAGCCTTCTAAAACATAGGTATAGTTGTTAGAAATGTTAGTAGTGGCTGCCCTAGGAAAACAACTGCAGTGGATGACCGATATATCGTTCTGCAGGCGTAAAGACACCGATACCAGTCAGCAAGCGCTACTGCTCAGCAACTGTGTACAGCAACAGGGCGACAAGTGTCGAGTTTACTGTGGCCAGACGCCTTCACAAAGGTGGCCTATTCGCCCACAGTCTTGAAAGCTGCACCGTTTTGAAATTTGTTCATCGGTGGCACCGTTTAGAATGGTGCAAAGAGCACAAAAACTGGACATCTCATCAATGGAGTCGTGTCCTCTTTACGGATGAGAGACGTTTCAGTGCCATAAGTGATTTTGAACGCCAGTTGATTTAGAAAAAGGTTGGGACACGGTTTCATTCCAGTAATATCATAGAAAGGGACCGCTAGGGTGGTCCTGGATTTGTCGTCGGGGAGGCATTATGATGAACGGGCGGACTGAGCTCCAAGTTTTCGACAGAGGTTCTGTAACCGGAGATCGCTATTGTAAGGAGGTGATACTTCCCCATGTTCGTCTGTTTCGAGGTACTGTAGGAACAGCATTCATTTTTATGGATGACAATGCACGACCACACTGACTGCTGATGTTCAGCAGCTACTGGAAAGTGAAGATATCACGCGAATGGATTGACCAGCATTCTCTCCTGATTTAAATCCCATAAAACATGTGTGAGATGCTTTGCGGCACGATTACATCTTCTGGGAATACCCAATAACTGAAACAGATGCTGATTGAAGAATGGGTACTCTTACCTCAAGAACTGTTGGATAATCTGGTTCTGAGTATGGAGAGACGGTGCGAAGGAACCATTCACTAAGGGGAAGGCATATTACATACTAAAGAACATCTGCTTATTGTTCTTCCTCTGTTATAATTCTTGCGGTACTACGAGTTCAATAAAGCCTTTATTTGTTTAATTCCATACTATATGCATTGTGTATTCATTTTTGTGCAACTATGCTTTCGCCATCGTTTAAGTACAAAATGCTGTCTCTCATTTCTGAATTTCATGTCTCTCAGATGATTTCTCGTGGAGTTATGGTAAAAAAAACATTTGTTGCTTAAGTTATGCACACCAGTGTAATTTCAGATACATCATTTAAATATAACTTTAAGTCCTTAATTCCACCAATAAGTCTGACATTAAAATCATTTAATTCTAAATGCCTTACTTAGTCTGTTTATTATGAACATGAACCTTTATAATGGAGACCAATCATGCACCATCATAGCGTTATTAAAAACATAGAAGTCCGGTTCATCTTCAGGAAAAAGGACAAGTAACTTATGAGAGATACAAGAAGCAGTTGACAAAGGACAATATTTTACATTCCATTTGGTAAAATTTTAAATATGCAGATGAAACGGTCTTCAAATTTGTAAAAAATGCCTTTTTTTTTTTGGAAAAAAGGCAAGTATCAAATGCGGAGAATTTTGTTTCAACAGAAAAAAATGTAGTAATTTAAATTCAGAGAAGAATTCAATTTTTGAGAAAAGTGGAAAGTACATATCCTTTCATGGATGTGTTTTAAAGCTCTTGTTCACAGATATATAACAGAATCCTTCTTAATTAGTTTTCAACTAAAGAAGAAAACCAGGCTATTAAATATGTTAAGAAAAATGGAAATGGTTTGAATTTCAGAGAAATAATATAATCTATTGTTGAAAATTAAACAAGAGAAACACACACACACACACACACATATATATATTAAAAATTGTTCAAATTAATGACATTTAAATTGTTATCATCATAAAAAAAGCAATTTTTTAACTTTTTGAAACAGTTAAAGATTATTTTTGAGCAATAATATTTTTGAAAATTATTACGGGAAAAGATCAAAATCTTGCTTACCAGAATGCCCCCCCCCCAAAAAAAAAGCATTCCGATGTGCACATTTCCACCCATCAAGGAATAATATAAATGCCGAATTTGACAGCTATGATTTAAAAAGAAACGATCCGACTTGTAGCTTTGACTTTAAGGATAAAAAATCCGAAAGGTTACTTTTTAACAAGCAGATATATCCCTCTCGATCATTCCGCTAAGCTTATGAACTTATCCTTTAATTCTAGGTGACTAAATGTCTCTGATTTCGACTTCTTGTTCCACTTTCAAAAAATTCTCCAGCCTTTCTTCCTTTTCATTTGTTAATTAATAGTTCATGTGAAAAAATAAAAAAAAGGATTAAAATTGATTTTCCACATGATAACAATCCTGATGGATTATCTTTCTCAATTCATACTATACAAAGAATATGCCAGCGTCCTGGCATAGGGGTAGCGCGTCTTCCCCGTGATCTGGGAGCTCTGGGTTTGAGTCCCGGTTCGGGCATGGTTGTTCTTCATCTGTTCTATCTGTGAGATGGGTGAATGTGCCCCCTGTAAAAAGGGATTGTGCAAGCAAATGAGTGATGCGTGAGTAGCAAAATCGTACTCTTGTCCCTATTTGGCGCTACTGAAACAGGAGACGCTCCCTATCGGCTTAAATCGCTGATTTCGAACAACACAAGAAACACAACACAAGAACATAGTGATCCCATTTTAGTTAAAGACATCGATTCATTATCGCAATAGCTCAGAATATAATGCATTACCGCTTTGGAAGGCTAATTTATTATTGGTGCTAAAAATAAAGTGATTTGATGTACCGAACAGACCTGCTTGTCAATGGTTTCAAGTTGAAGCAAGAATTTCACTTCAAATTTTATTTTTACGTCCTTTATATCTATTATAGCCTATAGACGACTTTAACATCTTTAATGTTGGATTTAATTTATTTGATGACTTGATTCGATTTCAATGCTAAATACAGTACACTCATTGTACTGAATACCGCACACAACAGTACCCGACCTCATTTGGCGAAAGGGCAGGCCGGATAACAAAAAAGTCGGATAGGCTGAAGTTCAATGAACTCATCACATTTCTTTGCCCATCAATACCAGAAGACATTTTATACTAAAACTCACTGTTATAATGCGTATTTTCCGGCTTCGTATTGAGTACAAAATCATCCAGTTATCTCAAACCACGTAAAATGTGAATTTACGAATACTGTACATACTGTTCAATTATAATCGGAACGGCGGCAACAATTGAGGTCTGTTACACACTGGCAGAACAATGAACAAAGAGCAGAACGCTGCTCTTTTCCTGTCACACAACACGTAGAAGGATCGCAGAGACCGGCTTCCAATGCTTTAGCAATGTTGCTAAGCAACGTATTGCATTCCGCATCCAATTATGATAAAAGAAATCTAGGCCGGATACTCGGAGTGTACAGTACAGTGAATTAATTAATTATTTTTTCTGTACAGTAATTATTGTACAGAGGGGTGTGTACTGTACAGCAATTATTCCCTCCCCCAGATATGTCATTTTCTCTTACTAATTAAATGAACTCGTTCATGTAAAGCCTTCTATATTACACATATATCTATACATCTAAAAATAAAGGCAACGAGTTTATTAAAATTCCTTATATATATATAAGAGAGAGGGAGTGGTTTTGAAATAGCTGATTTAACTGCTAAGTTATTCTCAAAATTCTTTTACATAGGCTGTGACCACAATATTATCTAAATATAACAAAGAAAAAATTCAACGCAGAAATGGAAATTCCGATTTTAATAAATAATAAAATGGATTACTTTTTGAGATAAATATTAGTATAAAATTTTGACAGCTGAAATATGTATCTTATATCAACAAACGAGAATGTCCTTTAAATAGTGTCAGATACCAATTTGAAATTAGAAATCTAGCTTAAAAATAGACGGCTGTTAAAGAAAAGTGGAATTCGAAACTACTGTTATTTATTTCAGAATGGAGGAAAACCATTATGTTTAGAAAATCAACTAAATTCAATCACGTGCACTTCTTTCAGTTTGAAATAATATTTTAATAGTGGCACATAACAACTTTGATTTCAGTTAGAGATACAGATACACACATTTAACATGCTTTTCAGTAACATTATAACTAGGCATTAATAGTAATTGCCTAATTTTGCGAGATAATTAATGGCCTTGTCGCAGTACAATTTTAGTTTATTAATTTTTTTCAAAACTGAAATTATTTTTTAAACCACTCATGTTAATAAATTCACAAAAGATCTTGCAACTAAACTGGAAAAAAAAATGTGGCAGCATGCATTTAGCTAAGTTATTTTTATTTATTTAAACTATTATACTTTATTCATAACTAGCCGCCTTTGGCGATCAGCTGGTTCACCAATCTTAATGTTCGTTGAAATTTTAATAATTAAATATTTAACGCAATTCTTACTTTAATAGATTCTTCATTAAAATATTTTAAAACTTCAAATTTTGATAGTCATATAATTCACTCATAATATTATAAAAGCCTTCAGTCATAACGTAATATGTATCTCATTAATTTTTTGTTAACTCCCGTAGAATTTATGCCTTAAATTAAAGTGGAAAGAATTAATCTGCAATTAATATAATAATATTTTTTACTGAAACAAAGCTTTTTTTTATAATATGATTACAGAAAACAGAGTCACTGGGCATTTAAACTTTATGGGCACTAAAGAATAACTTTCTTAATTTATGTAATATCTCAAGAATTTCTCATTAAAATTTTCTCAGATTCATCATGAGCAGATCGATTAATTAACAATGTTTCATTTTAAATGCATCAAACACTAAGAAAATAAAAAGAATCGTTTAAAATAATCGGCCGAAAACAGGTTTAAAAGACTACTTAAAAAAAAGTGTACTTAAAACTATAAGCATATACAAAAAATATATAACTAACTTAAAAACAGTTTAATTATAAAAGCATGCAACTAATCTAAAAATAATTTAAATCAAGAATCCTCCGTTGATAAGATTGCCAACAATCAGAAAACAATGCGCATATGCGTGAATTTTCAACGTCAGTTACGGTAACGCAAATGCGTGAATTTTTCTACGCCAGTTGGAGTAACGCTATGCAGATTAGACATTTTTAATTTCCTTTATTCTGTGTTATTTTAATTCAAAAGTACTTTAGAATGAATCTGAAAGATCGATTAATTAACAGTGTTTAATTTTAAATGCATAAAACATTAAGAAAATAAACAGAATCGTTTGAAATAATCGGCCGAAAAATGTTAACCATAGCCTCATTACTGTTGGGGGAAAAAAACTAAAGCCTTACTCATTTGGCGGTGGGGAAAATGGAAGATTTTTTGGCGGGAGATTTAGTTTTTAATTAATAATTAAAATTCTAATTAAAAATTCAAAAAAATGGACCCCAGGTGCGCATTCCCGACCTTTAAGGTATACATGTACCAAATTTGATAGCTGTAGGTCAAATGACCTGGCCTATACAGCGCCAACACACACACACACACACACACACATTGAGATTTATTTATAAGTATAGAGTATAAATAAGAGAGAATTACTTTATAACTTAATCAAAAATTGAACATATTAATTTTCTTTAAATTAATTGCTTTATAGATTATTTTAAAAGCTATCAGTGTCGGAATATTTTGCGGTCCTAGGCACAACACTATGAAACCCTGTAATCAATTTAATTTTATATTTCAATTCATTTTTACTATAATAAGTGAATTAAAATTTTTTATATAAGAAATTTTGTGAAAGTACATATGCACTTGTTAATTTCAGTTTTAACCCTTCTTTGCATGATTTTTTTCTTATCTGTGAAATAAATTAGGGTGATATAATTCATGATCTGATGAAAAGAAAAATGTTTACAAAATTCTAGTATAAATTAATAATATAATTAAAAAATAGTAAGATGGAAATATCCATCATCATGCAGATTTACGTGTTAAGCTCAGTACTAGAGCTTCAGTGTTCCTCTCTTGCAAATTTCTTCACCCATTATCGCTTTTATTAGCAATAAAAAATCTCAGATTAGTTATAAAAATATTCAAGAAATCGTACGCTTCTTCCAACCACAACAAACAGCGAAATGACAAGTTCAAACCCGCTATAATGATTGTGACATTTGATTTTCTTTTTTGCAACTACGTTCTTTATTACGCAATAATCGTGAAAAAAGTTACCAGCAACAATCAATTTACAGCACATCTGCGTTGAGTGCAATTTTTTTTTTTTTTTTCTTCGCTTTTCTGTCAAAAAAAACCCAGGCCAAACCAAATCAAACAATTTCTTGTTCATGGTTATGATGGAAATTTCCGTCAACCTGCAAAGAAGGGTTAATATATACATCATGAAAAACTGTTGCAGTTTTGCACAAATTTAACAATAAAAATATTTTATTAATCCTCTCGAGTGGATTGGATAAAAATAAATAATTTAATTAATTACGATCCCCTTATATAATAAATAATTAATTAATTGGATTAGAGTTTAATTAATAATGAATTTAATAATTCATTATAAAAACTTATTCTAATATTTTAGAAATTAAAGGAATAGTGGGGTTTTTTAAAGCTATTTGTCTGATAATTAGCAAAATAACTTGACTGCTATGTAATACATTACTTGACTGCTGTCACCCTTAGTTCAGCGATATTAACTTTCTATACCGTCCTATAAGCTACTGACATATGGAACTATTCTTTCAAATGAGTATTGCCAAATTGCCCATCCTTCTCAGTTTTACGTGCAAGAATCAAGTTCCAAATTTAGAAGTCTATAGCGCAATTAGTAGCACCACAATGCGACTACTAATCATTTGATAAATCTGATCGGTCCAACATTCTGTACATAAAAACTAGAAATTTCAATCTTTGACTAGAAAATTTCCCAGAAATGATTTCAGACTGCCATATAAGATTTAAAAAAATATTTGTCTTATGTAATTCTGAAAACATAAAAATTCCAAATATAAAATGCTTTGAGATTGTCATGAAAAAAAATCTACTATTTATTTAATAATATTTAGTTGTGAAATATAAGACCAATCTCAGTATCAAAAGAGTAACAAACTATCTTCACTAATTGTTCCAAACAGATTTTTTTATGTCGTAAAAATTACAAAAATTATTCGACATAAAATGAAAATAATAACAAGAATCAATACATTTTATGGAACTTAAAATACAAGAAAAAGATAAATGCTTCTTTTAAAAAACTTACAAAATTGCATATTTCTTATTTAGGAGTAAAGATATCGTTAGTCTAATTCGAATGACCAATTGTAAAATTTAAAGGAAGTTTATATCACATAATTTCGTGAATTTTCTTCCAAGATTTTACATGCACTATGACAAGACAATATCGACTTCTAAAGATGAAGCCGATATTGTACCAAATGATTTCAGCAGTTTCTCGTCTCATAAGACAAATGTTTTAAAACTTCCTAAATTTCGCAAACAATAAATAAAAACACATAAAACATATGCATCAGCATATAAGGACTTTTCAATGTAACAAGTATATTGTTTATAATCAAAGAATTGAGGCGGTGCGCGAATGCTCTAGGATAGAACCTGGGACCTTTTGGTTAGCAGTCCAGTAACTAATCAATTCCGCCAAAACGATCGTTCGGGTAGAAGAGTTGTTAACTGGCTTATATGCTATTCACCACAGAATAAAGATTTTTACTCTTATATTATTCAATCACATTCGTATTGAAACCTTTATATAAAAATGTACAATGTTTTTATAACATATAAAAGATATATCGTTATAAAAAGTGCGAAATTATACATCACAGATAATATTAAGATTTATTATTGATGAGAAACAATGCGGCTGATGTCTGCTACCTTGTTAACGAATTTTGATATGCCATGTTTTATCTTCATTTATTTCAAGCATTAGATTCAAGTCGCAACTTTGATCTATATTTATTTTCATTTAAAATCACGGATAAAAGTACAGTTTTGCAAGTATGTGATGTGTTGAAATGTATCAAAATTTTAATCGCCTTCGCGGAAACATAATTAATTTCATCGCCTTTTTTTTTAACCCAAATTTGCGCAAGTGATATTTTTTTCACTCATTCGTGAAATATCTATCTAAAAGCTGATCCCTTTTCTTGAATATAAATATTATCTAGCATAGTTTCTGAAATAAAATGGTTATCTTATTCAAGTTTAATTAGAAATTTTCAGGAAATTAGTTACCTCAGGAATTAAGATATGGCATAAGTGGCTGTTGCCTGAAATATGCATGTGAAAAATGAAGATGAAAACGAAATGTTGAAAAAAGCGCCCTTTCATAACGATTTCAAACATTTATACAATTCTTTCCTATACAAATTTTATCAACAGAAATAATGTAATGTACCATTAGCGGTAATTGTACTATAGCGTGGGAAATTCTGATGAAATACTTTCCTTTTCATAAACCCGTATACCTTAAATCAAAAACGGTACCCAAATGAAGGAAAATTTCCTCCATGAAGTATGCATTAAACAAATCTGAAAAAAGATTATTAAATTCACTAATAAAATTCACAGGAAATAAAGAGCAGGTGAAAAATCGTTTTTGCACTTTAAACAATGACAAAGGTTGTATAAACAAGCAATAGATATTAGAAAACATTTTGATGGATGTGTTGGGAGCTTCAGCTGCCACACTTCACATAATACGATTTTTTCTTTTTTTCCCTTCTAGGCAAGTTACCAATATTGATGGGAAAAGACAAGACTCGCCTTCAACAGAGGGCGACATAGCGTGCTTTGTAGTAGCAGGTCTGTACGGTAAATTAAAGCATATTTTGATGAGAAAAGTCACGTTAATCATGACATGTAATATTGCACAATATAAATTACTCTTAGAATTTAGAAATAAATTTGAGCACTTACATTTTCACAGATCAATTCATAATAAATTCTTTTTAAATTATTCTACAAAGATTTGTACGAAATACGCAAATATATTTTATGAAATTATCTGTAATAATATGATTTCGTGAATTAAACTCAACATTTTCTAACCAGAAATTGTCATTATCACTATATTTCGAATAAACCACACCTATTTAACCTAAAAACATTTTTTGCACTCTGATCGTGCACTACTTTGTAATCAATGCAATTGTGTTTTAACGGTTAATCATATTCTACGTGATGTGCGTATTTAGGTGATAACTCTCATTCATATATTTATGCCTTTTAAAAAGATATTTAAATATTACAACAGATTTAACTATATCTTTTTCTAAAAATGTTTTAAATTTTAACGGAAAACGAAAAACATGTCTAATAAACGTTTGGAGCAGAATGATCAAATCTGGTCGTTGCGCCATAAAACCAAACTAAACCAAGTCAATCAAAATTTTCTTCTTAGTAAGATGAAGAACGCCAATGAAGTTTCTGACGGCAGTAGACATCAAAAATTTGTAATTGATTCCCCTAACGCATTTCCTCTTATAAAAATATTCTGTACTTTCCGCAAAGGATGTGCAGCCAATAACAGCGGAGAAATTATTTTACTTTTTTACCTCCTCAGTTTCAGAAATCTGCGTTAACATTACCATTTTAATAATTTAAGGTTGAAATTTTTTACAACTGGTATTGAATTTAATCTGTGACACAACATTTATTTCAGGACTGAAATCACTTTGTGTCGATTGCTACAGCCTGGAGAACAAAGATTTAGTTTGTTTAATTTAACGTCCCGTTGTAAAGCAACACTAGGGCTATTTTGGGACGGACCTGGTAATTTTGAACCGCGGTCAGATGACGAGGACGACACCTGAGCGGGCACTACCCCTCTCCACACCACACCAGCGGGAGGACGTTTTACATGACGGATTTAACGTGCCCTTACACGACGGTTCTTCGGTGGAATCGGGTCTCGAACTGAAACTCTACGGTTCACAAGCCGAGATTTTACCACCAGGCCACCGCGGCCCCTGGAGAACGAAAGCTAAATTATTATAACAGGTTCAGCACCACTATTCTTAAAATATTTTTCCTGGAAATTAATAAATAAATAGCCAGAATGGGCTTGTGCATTTTATCAAAAATTGTAAAAATAAGAAAACGATTGTAAGAAATGAAAATTCTTGATAATTATGAAATAGAAGTGTTCCTTTGTCAGTAAGATGTGTGGAATGAAATAAAAAGATTAATTAGCAAAATTATCTAATATTTATTAAAAAGTAATTATAGAATGACTAAATATATGAATACTTTGAAGTGTAGAGCAAAACTTACTAATATTACCACACTGCTGAAATGCATTATATAGGACAATTATGTTTAAATATTAGGTGCTTGCATGTATTTTAATCAGCAACATCTATTGGTAACCATGAAAAATATCTACATAAACGACAATGGTTTTGGACTCTACCAATTTACTATTACTTTATTGTTATCATTTTGAAAGTTTTCCATTTAGTATTATTGAGTTATTCAGTGTATAAAGACCCTCAATCGTGGAATGCTCCAAATTGCATTTTCAACATTCATTGCTTTTTTTGTTTTATTTGAAGAAATCTGTCACCGAAACCCATCAGCACTTTTAAAAACTTATGGTTCTCCATCATATCCCAATAGTCGGTTTTGGTTTCAACGATGTAAGAGTGTGGATCTCGATGTTAATAACAAAGAACGGCCTGGAGGACCAAAA
Source organism: Argiope aurantia (assembly GCA_026543865.1). Taxonomy (NCBI): domain Eukaryota; kingdom Metazoa; phylum Arthropoda; class Arachnida; order Araneae; family Araneidae; genus Argiope; species Argiope aurantia. Next base: position 271,790 of record JAPMOR010103763.1, on the reverse strand, counting down.
AAATTCGAAGACAATCAATTGCAAGACTTATTGGGCGAAAATGGGAAAAAGTTCTAGGAAATGATGGGGAATAGTTTGATTTATATATATTGTACCAATTTTTCTTACTAAATGGCTTTTTAAAGTGAAAAAAAAATGATCAAAATGCATGCAAGCACCTAATACAACACATAAGAATCAATAATGTATTCAAAATAATACATTTTGTAAAGGAAATATTTTAATGATGAATTTAATAAATAATATAATAATAAATCGGCAGAACACTTAGTACATAAAATAATGTAATAAGCTTTGCTACGCATTAAATCATATTAACAATGTAATGTTAAATGATAAATACGTAATGTTAAGTTGAAAATATCCGAGTACTGATTCATTATGTTTTTTTCCCCTTCTTCTTCTGCTTGATAAAAGCAGAATAATTAAAAGTTTACTTCCAATTTTCAATAAATTCTAAGTATCACCTATCTCAATTAAATTAAATTTAAAAATATAAAATATTTTAATTTGTAATTTCTACTCGAAACAGGACTACAGTATTATCAGTGCCTCACATTTATCTTCAAGGTCAATATGTTTTCCAACCCTAATACTTAATATGCGGCGTAAACATATTTACAGCGAATTCTTAAACCAAAATTTTTACTTGCGAGACTGAATTTTATATATTTTGGTAAGTATCAAAACTTGAGGAAAATAGCTAAGTAATTATAAAGGAACTTTGCCTCCAAAGTTCTCAAGGAAAGTAGAATTTTGGTCGTATTCAAAAATTATGTTCTCAGGATTTTAATAATTTAACTTCTTTCTTTTTCTGACAATTAAACACAAAAGCAGAACGAAAAGGAACATGGGAAAAAACATTGAATGAGTATACATTTATAATTATTCAATAAAATTACTGGAATAAAAACCTCATTGATATAAAATTTAATTCACCGTAACATTTATTCCCACATTAATCGCAATATTAAATAGATGCATTTGCCTGATTAATTTAATTGCTATTTTGTTATTTTATTCTGTATTTAAAAGTTTTACATTTAGAATTTTTCAAATAGAATACGTTAGAAAATGACAAGATTTTAGTATACAACAAATTCACTACTGAGCGACTGTTTTTAACTTAAATGACATTTTAGGTGATAATCCACATTTAAATGTTTTTGTCTTTTTAAAAGATATTCAAATTTTACATCAGATTTAATTGTATCTTTTTCTAAGAATGTTTTAATTTTTTAATACGTAAATCATGTCTAACAAATATTTGGCGCAGAATGGCCAAATCTGATCCTTGTGCCATAAAACCGAACCAAACTTACAGAATACTCATTTGCATTCTCACACGGCTATTATAATAAATAGTATACTCATAGTACTAATGAAACAAAAAACTACCAAAATCGCTTGAAATATTGAATAGGTTTTAATGATATTGAATAGGTTTTATAACATGAATAGGTTTTAATGACAAATATACTGCGTCTCAGATGCACTGCGACCATTTAAGTATAAAAATGTTTCCTACTAACGAAAGTTTAATGGAAACAGGGAGCCAACTTTATTCATTTGCATTTTAATAATTAGTGCATCTTACGAATGCAAAAACTTAGCAAGAACTTTTAGTTAATATGTAAAAATTCTTATTTTCAATTATATTTTTACAAGATATTATGTTGGCAACTCCAATCATGTTTTTTTTTTTTTTTTTTTTTTTGTGGTTTAATATGATTCACACATTAAGTAAAACCGACTCGTGGGGAAAACTGATAATCGCGCCATACAAGATAGATCTTTTACGCACAGCGCTTGTCACCCCTCCCGAAATGACTAAACATTTTTATATATTGGAATTGTTCTCTTCTCTTAATGTCTCGATAAATGTCAGTAGAAGTAGTAACGGGTGGACATAATTAAAGTTGGCCCATGATCCACAGAATAGAGTTTCGATTCAAATATTCATAAAAAATCACTTATTACTTTCTTTAAGCCAATATTCACAAAAATCATATTCATACTTCTATGTCTTTTATCGGTTTAATACATGAAATCAATCATATTAATTAACATTCTTGTTTAATTATAATTTCAAATGCTTTATATGCTAATTTTATAATTTAATCCTTTAAATACATTAACAAATATAGGTAAAATCCTAGATAAATATACACCAGAAAATATAGTTTTTCACACAATTGATTATGTATATACCCTCCTCTTTCCTGTTATGAGATTAGGGGTTCATTAATGCTTCATTGATAAGAGTCCAAAGAGTCACATTTTTTAAAATTTTTTCATTCAAACAACATGCAGATAGGTAACATGCTTAGCGACGTTTATCGAATGATTGGGTTCTGGCATCATGTGACTTCAATCCTTTTTAGTAAAACTCAAATATAAAAATTATATTTTCCAATTAAGAATATATATGTATAAAGAATTTAACCTTTTCTTAAATCTATTCAACATAAATAAAATCAGAAAAGTAATCAATAAATAAGAAAACTTCAAAAAACAAAGTCAATCAATGTCCGTAAATTTATAAACCACTTAATTATCTTATTATTAAAATAATTTGTAATAGAACAATGCCTCAAGATTTTATCTGTTCATTAAATCTCATCTAAAGAAATACCTTTGTACTCGAATACAAAAATCTGTATATTAATAAAGCTTGCATCCTAATCATAAATAATAGTAAAAAAGTTAGGAAGATAGATATGAGTACTCTGAAAAGAGTAAAACATATTAATTATTAGCAGCCTTATGGAAATGAATAAGAACTGGAACACTTTACAATGTAGTATACAGAATAACAAATATAAAGAATTAAAATAATGTCTTACGTATAAAGTTGCTTTTAAATAACAAAAATATATGCAAGTAGTTTTAATAAAAGGTAAATTTATTATTTTTTGATTGAAATACCCATAGAATAGCAGCTAAATGCAAAGACACATAATAACCAAAGATAATCAGATGCAATTTTATGCAAAATCACTTTATAAGAAGATTTTCTTAGTGCTTATTAGGGAAAAAAGTACGCACCTTTAACATCATCTATTAATTATTGTTTCCTTTAACAATTTTAATGGAAATCAAAATAATTCTCCATGCACCTGCACACAGTTAATATGAATGAAAAAGTTTTACAAAATCCACATCCAATTAATGCAAAATATTAAAATACTTCCCTTTAAACTCTGTAAATTAATAAGTCCATTATACACATAAATAATTCATATGGATAAATTATGAAAAATATTCCTGCTTTCATAATAAAATCTAACTAAATATTTCACATTTTTTTTTTCTCACGGAAACCGATTTTAAATCTTAATGCTTTTTTTTTTGTTTGCGCATCAAAAAAGAAAGATCAATTAAAATTTTTAATGTTTAAATTTTGTCCCGCAAAAAATAATAAAATGTACTTACCATCTTAAAATATTAAACGATGAAATTAATCCATTAACAAGGAAATGCTAAGAGAAATAAAGATATTTCCGAACAATCGAAATCCACATCCAGCATTAAAAAGACAACAAACTTCCATAACTTCATAATTTGCTAGCAACAGATTGGCAACCGTGTATTTTATCGGCTGCTTCTTTCGGATTGGTTTAAAAATGAGTCCGATCCAAATATTAAAACCACATGGTATCATTATTTACTGTTGTATATAGTTCGCGAAGAATGCGACGCACTCGACAAGGAAGAAAGCACGGTGTAAACATTAACAAAAAAACGAGTTACAGTTGCGTCATCTGGTGGAGTGGCCTCGAAGCTCCAAGAGCGGGAAAATAAACAAAGTGACGAATCTTCAAAGTTTATATTTTGAATAATTAAAAAAAAAAAAAAAGACCGTAACATTGCGAACTGAGAAATATTCTCGTTTTCGATTGATGAGTTGAGTTGGATAGAAAGCAGAACTGTTTCTTTTAAAGTAATTTATTACAGAAAAAAAAGGGTTATGAATAAGAAGTAATGAGAACTTTTTGTGAGGAAAGTATTCATCAATGAACTATTGCTAAATATATAACGGGAAACAAAATGGAAAGAAAAACTGCTTACATGGTAATTAAGTTGATTTACAATAATATTCAACTAGAACATTCTAGAAGTTTTAAGAAATATTTATGAGAAAGTATGATTTGTTAATAATAAATAACTGTTTTTTCTGGATAGAATCACCCAGTAAATAGTTAAATTAACATATTAATCGCTTAAATATGAATAACAAATTCATATTTCCTTACATTTGTGAATATTTATTCAGGAATAATTTTAAAACGATTAGTGACAACTTTCAATAACTTTAAGACGATTTGATTTCAAATAAGAAAAAAAAATATTAGTAATTTTTATATATTCAAATAAATTATTTTTGAAGTTAGGTCAAAATAAAGAAATAAAACTGAAAGTGAAACCTATCACTGTTTTAAATGAACTGTCCCTTCCAAAAATAAAATTAATTTAGTAACAGAAGATATTTATTTAATTTAATTCTTTAGAAATTGATTTAAAAATTGTTTTATTTTATGGTCTCGAAATTAAAAAAGACATAATATCACAAAATTGGCCAAAATATCGTTTTTTGGGACGTTTCGTTATTTTCTTCCCTTGGACTCCTTGAAACAAAATTTAAAACTTTTGTGTCTTTCATATTCCAAGAATTATTTAAATTTTTATTTGCATCCATCAATGTAATATATTCTGGAATCACAGCTTCAAATGGCTTTTTTTATTTACATTAAGTTTCTCTTCGATTTCTTTTTTAAAAAGTTCAAAGAATTTTTTCGTATTTAAAATAAATCTTGGACTTATTTACGCATTTGGACTTATTTACGCACTTGGACTTATTCCATCATTACGCACATGAAGAATTGCGCATGCATTCAATAAGTTAATATTTTTATATGCAGGATTTAAATTTAAATTTCTTTATTATTCGCAATTAATTTGAATACAATTTGATATGAAATTTTAAATCGCATGTATCTTAAAATTCATGTATAATTTTGTCTAATATATTTCAATGATTTTACAGAAACAATTGGAAGTAAAATTATTCAAATTTGAAAAACTGGCAAAGAAAGTTTTTAATATTATACTATCAAAACACATTCAATAATACTTAAAATTTAGAGAATGTTCAAAATGTCACTGTATTTTTCCTTAACACCGAATTGGTGTTAGGAAAAATTGTTTGGCAAGACATTGTTATTTTTTCTATCAGATCCTGATGGTAAGTTACAATGCTATAAAAACTTTTTCAATAATAAAATAAAAAAGTTCAAAAAAAACCCACTATTCTCTAGTAATTCGAATTTATTTAAAGATTTTCGTGAAAAGTATTGCATTTTTTTATTGTTTTGTTCATGGTGGTTACAGCAGAATGAACCCAAAGGAAGAGAACAAAGGATGTTGACTACTAAGACCGAGTCTTAATTTGACTACATGTCTCCGTTTTTTCTGTACTGCACTTATAAAGTAGATTAAAGTTAAAAAATTCATTTTAAGCAAAATTAAATTAAATTAATCTTTCTTATACTTGTAAAGCAAACTCATATATCCCAATTTTTGACTTTTTCTGGACTAAAAGACTGCTCAAACTAAGACATCAACAAGAATTTCCAGACTTTATATGCCAACAAAAAGCTAATTTTTAACAAAGTTCTACCTATTTTAATTTTTTAAAATTCAGCTTCTGCAAAATTCTGCTTCCCAAATTTTATTAAACATATAACAATGTCACGCCATTATTACCATAGTAAATGAATCAGCCTGAAGAAAAAGTAGACAATGTAATACAAAAATATAGTGTTTGGGCTTTGTTATATAGGAAATTTAAATATTTAACTATTTCATTGTTTACGACTTATTTATTTTATTTATTCATTAGAGTCTTAGCGCTTTGCGTGTGTAAAGTAAATATTTGCCGAGTTTCAGTTCAATTAAATTTTGTATGTATAATTTGATATTCAGAAATTTTTCAGAAATTTTTTTTAGAACTGAGTAAGAATTTTAAGCAACATTATTTTGTACTCTTACACCTGTTGTACACTCTACGTACATGCACCTTCTCCACAGAATCAATTCACATACCATAATCGAGTGTAAAATTTAGCAGTCTGCTCTATCTAGCATCTAAAAAATTCCGACTTAAAATTATTGCCGTGCAATTTAAATCTTTTGAGAGTCAGTGATTTGATAGCTGAAGAATATAAACTCTTATCTCTTTGCAAGCTTCATGAAATTCTTCAGATACATAAATCTGAGTACGCTTTGTAGATAGATTTCACAAAACTATTGAATAAAATAAAATCACAAGGTGGAAATTAATTACATGCATAGCCAAAATTACAAAAATAAAAATAAGATCTACATTTGTAAGCATTTAACAATAAATTTAAAAAGACAAATAAAGATTTGACGGAAAAAAATGATAGTAGTTTCAATTTTATCGCAAAATTGCGATAATGCGATTTTTGTTCTCCTGCAAACAGAACAAAAATATTTCTAAACTCATTTCAAAATTCAGAAAAAATTTGCACGATTAAAAAGATAAGTATTTGAATTTTAAAGTAGCATCAATAAGGTTGTATTTTTTTTAATTTTCAAATAGTGCAAAAATTTCTTTTGCGCAATAATTTCGGCAGAAATTATCAGCTAAAATATATCAACATTTTTTTAATTTATTAAAATTCCTAATCCGGCATTTAAAAAATTGCACCGAATTCCAATCCACAGAAAAAAAAGAAGAAGAAAGAATGAAATTTGGCAATTACAGGCACACATTCGCATTTATTACTTATATAAATTAGCTCCGTTTATCAATTTTATCCAATATCCTCTACTCCTAGTGATCTCGAAGTAGATATTTTCTATGCATTTCATATTATCTCTACAAATTATCATTTTATTTATCAGAAGCTCGTATTAATTCTTTCTTTTATTAATCTATGTGTTCTGAATTAGGTTAACTCTTTAAAACGTAATTCTCGGTTTACATTTAATTACTTTCTCGGATACTTCACCACTTTACGCTTTAGTTTAAAGACATTCGTAACTAAAATATGACTTGGGAAAATTATTACATACTGTGCGATACCCCGACGTAGCCGGAGGCCATGCGGGAAACTTGATGGGGCCACCGAAGAGCAGCCCTACCTAGCACGAAAGAACAAACTGCACCTGATGACATAAAGATTCCTTGCAAACAATAAAGAATCCTCTAAGGGGAAGACTATATTGGCACAGAAAAAGAATAGAAAAAAAAATCATTACATTTTACATTACATATTAAGTTGTAAAACATTAAAAATGCATAAAATACATTAAATGAGTGTTAACTCTTTGCATTAGGAGAGAGTTAAATACAAAAGATTTGACAAAATGTTCCTAATAGAAGATTTAATGACAAGACTTTTTATGAGTTCTCTGACTTGGAAATTATTATGCATAACATTCCCAATTTAAGAAAACTAAACTAAATTCACAACGAAAAATGGAAACAGTGATAACTAGATTGAATAAACAAATCTAAGCAACGAAAAACGTATTGAAGCTAAGCACAAATTCAATAAAATTTGAATAGAAATTAATGAATTCAAATGAATAAGAAAAGTTTTGCACAAAAATACAAGGAAGTAGAAATTCAAAATTGGAAGGTAATTTGTACATTCAAAGCGTCTTTTCATACTATACTACAGGCTTATTTTTTATTGCATTATGCGCAGCAAGCTTGATTTGTTGTTTAAAGACGTCATTTTTTCATGTGATACACAACCGTGAACTTTTGATCCTAGCCGATGTCCATTCTTTACTGTCTTCATTCGTCGAAGAGAACTGCAAATTCTTGAAAAAACTCCAGATGAATTAGCTAATTATATTTCTGCGATTTGCTGCATATAATACCGATTCAGAAACAACAGACCTATTTGATACATTTACAAATATATTTCATTGCCATGCTCTATTGCAAATAAAGGGGTAGGGAATAAACATTGCATCCAACTGTGCAACTCCAACACACACCAGAATTAATATATCAATGAATCATATTTTGCTGACGTATAAGCAACTTTTTCTTAAGTATTCGTGAATAGAATTAACTGTGTATATATATATACACGCCTATTTTACTAAAATTTCAACTCACCTCAAAAAACTTAAGCAATCTCTTAATTATAAATAACCATTTTTTTAAATCAGTTCCTATGAAATTTTCTTTTACTTCCCCATTGGGAATTTCATTTGGAAATATGGATCATTCGAAATGAGATTTTCTTACACAACACTCATTTACATTCGATTTAAAACTAATTATAGGAGTTATAAAGAAAAAAATTATCAAAATTGGACGGAAGTAAGAAACAGACTTTGTATCAACGAGATACACTTAAAAATGGCCAGACGTTCTGTATTAGACAAAACTATAGCATTTTTATTAGTTTTTCTGATGTGTCCCGATTTTGAAAAAAAATCACGATTTTTATATTTTAGCAAAATATTTCATATCGCATTTGATAGAGAGTTATTAATTTTCACTTATGCAAAAAAAAATTATATTGTAATCATCAAAGAATTAGAATTTTAGATTCCGACAAATCTCCAACTCTCTGAATCTGAAAAATACATTTTTGAAATTAAATCTGCATGTCTGTGAGCATAATAATAATTTAAAAACTCTTTTAGCTAATTATGAAAATTGGTACCTGGTCTTTCGTACATTTCTATCAAATTTTGAACGAAATCTGTTCACAGGAAATTTGTATATATTGCTTATCTGAAAGAAAGCGAATATAATATTACAAAATGTAAAAAATTAAAGAATAAAAAAAACTAGCATTTAGTTAATAGTTTTATGCATCTGAAGTGTAAATATATATCAAATTTTGAACTAAATCTGTCAAAGGGTTGACGTTTTTATTGTTATGAATACTATCATACATGTAAATGAAATAACTCAACGACATTATTAGTTAGATAAATAAAATTTGAATGAAATCTTGTCGCTGAAATTGTTATTCTGTGTCTAATTTTGGTTTCAATGGGTCGAAAAAAATGCATACATTTTTCTTCATTACTTTAGAAACAAAAACACTCCAGTAAGGGACACTGAAAATAAGGGACGTTAAACACTTACGGTGTTCAGTGTCTTACCTTAACCTGATCAGGAGGACCATGATCACGTATATGGGATTCCTTGTTCGTCCCTTCAAGATCCACGGTATCGTATATGTGACGAGCCTTTCCCATTCCAGGAGCCCGCGATCGCATATTCGTGATTTTGATCGGGAACGTTTTATTTAAATTTTTTGCAAACAAAATAATTGAATCAGGTGCTCGATTTTATAAATATTCTAATAAATAAACGAACGTTATGAAACACATAGATATCCACCTAATTACAATACTACAAAAAGTGTTAATATTATTTTGATATTTTATGATTAAAAATTGTGCATTTTATAAAACTTATTTATTTGACAATTAGGAAAAAAAGTTTTAAAAATGGCCTGCTTGCAGATCACTCTCACTCTAGCAGCCTTAGACAGTAGCCTAGATGGAAATCCGCCACTGCATGAATCCTGAACAAAAGATGTTTAGCTAACGAATATATGACGGGGAAGGCAAGGAAGAACGCCATTTCTTCGGCAAAACATGGAAATTTTCTGCCCAATCAGGGGCTAAGGAATTGATCTCATTAAAAATATTTTGTTAAGACTTGTTTCTTTTTTACTTCTTCAGCTATTGCCCATAAAGTATACATATACACGGAAACTTTGACGGAAAGCAGAGCAAGGGAAATAGATTGAAACGAATAAAGAATCAGATTGTCTGTGAGCGAAATTATATAGGGCACATTTTTTTAGAGAAAGATTAATGACTTACAAGTAAGGTAAATGAAGACATCAAAGACTCTATAATTAATTTAATTATAAGAAACTAATACCATAAAAGTCACTAATACATTGATTGGTGAATATAGAGCCCGTTTTGTACATATTTTGTAATTTATTTTGCATTTATTAAAATTTATCAATTTTCTTTCCAAACTTCAAAGTTTTATTTCAATTCCATAAATTAGTTACCTTTTTTTCATCTCTTTTCAGAGCTTTTATTGTTAAATAGGAAATAAAGTGATATTATTTATTATGATTCCTTGAATTTTAATAAAAAAGAGGAAATAATAACGGAATATTTATAACTATATCATTAAATTGCAAGTATTTAAAATCTAGATACTCAACCAAAAATCTCCAACACCATTGAGTTATGATAAAAGAATGAAAGGCAGCATTTTTTATTATTAAAAATGACTGCATTTTCTATAGTTTAACCATTCTAGATCTCGTAAGGAAAAAGAATTGAAGGAGGTGCAGAATCAAAAACGGGAATATCTCAGTTCCTTCGGAATAATTATAATATTGTTTATATTTTATATAATACGAGTCTCTACGTAATTTTAATTAATAAATCTTTATAAATTATCATGAACCATCATTACTTATAAGGCAAGGATGAATAGATTTTGTACACAGTAAAAGCTCAGAAAAAGAGTTCATCAAAATTTACTTTTTTAAACTGAAACACAGTGTATCTTTTTATTATTTTTTGATAAGAACAATTTGCTAATACTTAAAAGATGGTATAAATTGAAACATTTTTATGTAACAGACTGGGCAAGGGATTTTTTTCAAGGTGAACAAAAAGTAAAAAATTAGGCTCTTCGCGGATAACAGTTGAAAAAGTCTTGAATACTTGATATCTACAAGATTTATCACCTTGTACTGTTAGTTACAATTTGGAAAAAACGAATATAAAGAAAATGTCCTAAATTTTTAAGAAAATAATACCTAAAATTATTTTCTTTTAAAAATTTAATTTTAAAATTTCGTTAACCCATATTAAGATTAAAGAATAGGTCGCAATGATTGGATCAAGATTATTTGGTCCAAGTAGTGAAAAGATTATTATTGAACGCAATTGAACAATCATCAATCCAAAACCTACAGAAAACACACACACAAGAAAGAAAAATATTTGATGATGCCAAGGTCTCGATATCTTCAAGCGCTAAATAAAACGCAAGCAACTACAAGATCTCGATGAAAAATGGATGATAAACAACAACAGCAACAAGATTACACTTGCGCTGTTACAAGATTTGGCGTTTAAATAAACACGCAGTAAATTGCAAGCAGACGATAACCATTCATCAAGAGTTTAGAGATATTGGATGATTGAAAAAAAAGCAGTTTAAATCGCAATAAACTTCAAGAAAATGCGTATATTTGAAGGTATTGGATTTTTAATGAAATTCCAATGCTTTTGATTGAAAAACATCCATTGTTTCTGCTTTGAAAAACCATTGGAATCATAAGCTTTTTCCTTAAGATTCATAAGTCATTAATTGTTTATCTCCATTTATTTCCAACAATGAACAATTTTCATATTTTTAAGTTCAAAGAACCATTTCAAAATAGTATAAATTATTTCCCCCACCCCCCCCAAAAAATAATAAAAATTATTAACAAATAAAATTAAAAATTACTTCCAATATAATATTTACATACCTCTTGACTACTTTTCTTGTCCAAAATAATGCAGCTTCATTATGATTTATGCATTATATTGTTAGCAAATGTATCTCGGAACTGAAAATAAAATTTGGGTAAATCAATTGTGAGAAAATATTATGAAAAATTACTTGCTAAAATAAATTGTTCGCATATGAAATATAAATAAAATGAAAATTTACTACAAACTGCAGTTCAGACAAAAGTACATAAAAGTGCTGAGTTATTTCAAGAGAAAGGCAAAATTTCTTTAAATAATTTATCGGAATTTTTAATTTTTATTAATTATAAAATATAAGAATTATCTCAATACTTATTTTGGAACCATTAAACCTTTTAAGAGCACCGACGATCATATTTACACATTATTGATATTTTGTGAGACTCTAATCTTTTTTATATCAAAATACTCTTTTAATCTCAAAATTCATTAAAATTGCTATCTGTTATATATTTTGTTTTAAAATTGTTATCAGATTCCAACCACGACACTGTAGAGTGGTGTGCCAAAATCCAGATAGCTTTCTAGAGTAAGAAGAGTAAATAAGATAGAAATAGTGCAAAATGTAAATTATAAATATCTTCTAATAACAAATATAAATATATGCTTATTAAGGCTCTACATGGAAAACTGTTTCATCTAGAATCATCAAATTTGGCATTAATATACTTTACAAAGTGGAAATGTACACCTAGGAACTTTTTTAAAAATATATTAATTAAACAAAGAGTAAGCCACTTTTTTCCCGTTTCTTATGTGGCAACATTAACCCACAAAAATTATTTTTACACCACTGATAAATTAAAAACCAATTATGTCTATTTATGTCGCTTAATGTCACCCCCACCCCTATTTTTACTTTCTAGTACGCATAATATAGAGAAAATTGAAATAGATAAACAGAACTGTTTATCTGTCTGTGACAAAGATGACTTAAAAACGCTTTCATCTAGACCATAGGTTCCCAAAGTGGTCCAGGTGGACCCCCAGGGGTCCATAAGAGACGACACGGGGGCCACGTAGACGTGAAAAGAAAACAGGGGTTCACAAGTTGTAAGTGGGGGTCCACGAAAAATTTTCAGGTTTTCATAATAAAGAACAAAAATTTTGCAGTTACAAGGGGACAGCCTTAATTTAATAAAAACAAAGGGTGTGATTTCGGCTTTTCTTGGTAAATTGAAATGAATGAAGCAAAATATGAGTCGGTGCGAATTCTCCCAGTTTCCGCACTTGTCACAGATAGAATGTCTTGATGAGGATATTCAGACATGCAATCAACATTTAAATACCCTGCATGATGACTTCAAAAATAGATTTGAAGATATTCTGACAATGGAAATACCACCATGGATCATAACCCCATTTGATGAAACGGAAGAAGCGAATGGGGTATTACAAGAGGAGCTACTTGAGTTCAGCACCAACGAGGAACTGAAGGTGAAATTTAAAAAAGGCTATCAAACATTTCGGCTGCAGGCAGAAATACCCGAAAAATATCCTGGGCTGTGGGAAATTGCGAGAAAATTTTTGATAGAGTTTCCCTCGTCATATCTTGTCGAAAGAAGTTTTAGTGCCGTTACCAAACTGTTAACAAAAAAAAGGAGCTGATTGAACATCACAGAACGGGGAGATTTGAGATTACTTCTTGCAAAACTGAAGCCCAATATTGATAATTTGCTGTCAATTCATCAAGTACATCCATCTCATTAAAAGTATGACTATTTTTTATTGTTGATTTACATTTCAGTGTTCATTGTTGATTTTTGTCAATTGTTGATTTTTTGTAATAATAAATGTTTATAATTTTGTATAACCACAAGTATTATTTTAATACGTAGGACACAAGAAAATGTGCTACTTTTTTTTTCTTAATACCCCCAATTCAGGGTGATATTTTTTAGGAGTTTTGAGAATTAAGTAGAAATGTAGCAGCAGGGGGTCTACCGAAAATAGTAAAACTTTGAAAGTGGTCTACGAGAAAAAAAAAGTTTGGGAACCTCTGATCTAGACGGATGAAATTCGATATACGGTCTTCATACCAAATTTGGAGATTTCTATCAAATTTTGTGAGAATCTCGCTCAGAGCAAACCTTTCTGTACGGCTGTTCGAATATAATTTAACATGATAGCTACAAGACAAGGAGAACTAGAGATAAAAATTGGATATACATTTATCTTCTATCACGTCCGGGTCACCAATGTAACAGTGTAATTGGGCGAGGATCGAACCTGGGACCTTGTGATTCACAACCCAGTAACATGACCACAATACAAAAGGAATTGCTGGGATAACGCATCTGTTAACTGGCTTATAAGCTTTCACCACACATCTATCAAATTTTGAGCCAAATCCAGCAAGGGATTGATCGTCTGCCGGTCTGTACTTTTAAAAACGTGTAAATGCGATAACCCAAAGACGCAGTGACTTAAATATTACAAATTTGGTACGTGACATTGTGTCTTAAAGTGCAGATCTGTGTCAAATTTTTGTTTCAATCGATTGGAAAAAAAATGCATCTCAAACGCAAAATCGATTTTCGCATATTATTAACCGCATGCCGGGGATAAATTCCCCCCCCCAAACTCGCCAAAGATGACACGATAGATTCAATAAAAATGCTAAATTCAAGTGAAAGGTTAATATTTCGTAACTATTATATGCCAATGTCATACAAGGCGTAATCTAGGATAACACTTATATCAGACAGCATGCGACAAAGTTTCGGGGAGACCAATCTCGTTGGTTATGTTTATTTAAAATACTTTTTTGTGCAATATTTACAACAATACTTTTCATTGCTCCGATAATATTTAAATCATTTTCATTGCTCTAGTAAATATTTAAGAGCATGTTTGATATACAACTCATTTAATTTTTCCTAATATCAACAATTTTTTTTAAAAAAAATATTTATAACGATATTTTTTATTGCTGTGACGAAATTAAACTATTTTAATTGTTCTAGAAAATACTTAAGAACGTTTCTCTGTGACTGCTTGAAGCTTATGAATTCAGATTCTGTTCATTTTTTTTATATTCTTTAGTACAAAAAGTTATTATTTTAAAACAAAAGAGAGAAAAATGCAATTAATAAGCAGACGATATTTAGAAAAATACAGATATTTAGACTGGAAAATGAAATTATCTGAAATTAAAAACACGCGCAGACGATATTTACAAAAGTAAAAATATTCAAACCTGAAAAGGAAAATATATGAGTTATTCCATCAATAAATGCCATAAGTTTGTTTACATCCTCATTATTTTATGAGTCATTAAACATCAAAATGGGTCCGGAGCTAAATAAACACCCTGTATAGAGAGTGTAAAAGATCATAAAATAATTTTTCTTGTATTTATTTTTTAGAAAAAATAATATTTTATATTTGTTTCATTTCCTACAGACACGTGCCGAAAATTATATTTTTGCAGATTTCATTTCCAAAAGGATTTAATTTATTTTTAATTGGAGCTTTAATCAATGTGATGGCAACACTTTGAAAAAAGCTAATTTTTTCCCATAAATGCGAAACGTGCTTAATTTTAATTTTTATTTTTTGAGAAAAAAATTATTGAAAAACATAGTTAAAATATTTATTTAAAAATTCATTAAAAATAGAAATTTAATTTTAAGATTAAAAAATTAGTATCATTTAAAAGATAAATTTTTGATCTTTAACTTAATGTAAAAATCTTTTTTGTGCGGTAATATTTTCGGAAGTTATAGCAGAAACACGTCAAAATTTCGCTTAATTTTTAAATAAATAAAATTCTAGTTAAAAATTCGAAAAAATAACCCCCAGGTGCACATTCCCGGCCTCCAAGGTATACACGTGCCAAATTTGGTAGCTGTAGGTTGAATGGTCAGTAGAGCGCCAACACACACACACACACACATTGAGCTTTATTATAAGTATAGATAAAGCGTTTTAAGTCTTCAGTACTCGCTAATCCAATTTTGAGTAAAACAGGTTCAAACAATTTTATTTATTAATTAAGTAAAAATCAAAGAAAATTTTGCCTTTCTTGTCTGTAGTTTCCGAAATATTATAACACCAAAATTTCATAAATTAGAATTCCTATACTGCCTTAAAATTTCAAAAATAATATATTTCAATTACACAATTAAGTTGTCATCTAATTCTTTTCTTATTTTTTACAAATTTTTAGAGTCATTTTATGTTTAAATTAAAAGAATGTTTTTAATTGTTGCGCGGAAATTCAAACAATATTCATTGTTTCCTCCAATATTTAATAACGCGTTTTCTTCCATAGCTAAAAGCAAAAAAAAAAAAAGAAGAAGAAGAAGGTTTTGCATGTTTTATTTATATTCTTTGATAATATCGCGGCAAAATTTATTATCTGATTTTAATTTCAGCAATACAAGAAGTCCAAAAATAATGGTTGGTTATTTTTTTTAATTCGTTTTATCGGCAGGTTTTAATTCAGCTGATGTACCGTACGCCATGCCGTTTTAATATCAAAATTAAACAATATTTTTTGTTGAGAAATAAGAAGTTGAAATTGGCAGAGACATCATGAAGTTGGTCATTTCAAAGAATTATTTGATTCTATTAGTGATAAAACAGTTCAATAGGACAAGTTTTATTAAAAAATATATATATCTGTTAAATGTCTATCCCAATTCGAAATTTAAAATTGCTTTCTGGAGGGTATCATGAATATGAAATTATATATAAAGATTCATTTGCAACGAAATAAAATTAGTGTTTTCGGCAGACAATTTGGTGGCCAAAAACAACTAACCAATCTTAATAAAAAAAAGTCATTGTGAGTATATATGTATGTATGTTCCTCATTTTCTTCATGATTGGACAGATTTTAAATAAACTTATTTGCTTGTTCTTTATGGCAAGAAAAATAATATCGTCAACTTTTCAAAATACAAAATTCTTTATTCAATTAATTAGAAAATTTCTCGTTTTTCTGCAGTAAGTTCGGAAGAAATTATCCAACAAGAAATATCTTAATATAATCTTAAAATTCAAAATTTTACTTTTTCGGTTATACTATAGTTTATTTTCATCTATATACATCTAATTACTGCCAGTGCATATTTTTCTTCGACTGAATTTAATGCAAACGATTTCGCAATACAGTAACAGTAAGAATACTTGATTTATTCTGCTATTATTTTTTTAAAATTTCTATTTCATATGTTCTGAATTTTTTTTTATTGTTTTAAAGTAGCTATATAACGGGGCCTAAATTGATCGAAAGGAAGGAAGAACTGATATTCCCTTTAATTTTAAGCAATTATAAGTGACCATGTTCTAAATGCAGTCAATGAGGTAATGTAATGTAATATTATAATAATTCATGCAGAATTAGTTTTTACATTAAAAATATTTTACTTTAATGTATTATAATGCCGAGACACGTAGAGTTTATCAGCTAGCCCATAATAAAATGAGGAATCATCTCTCATGATTCTTTTTTTTTACTTAATCACTAAAAGAAAAAGAACTTAACCATCATTTAAAAACTTAAAATCATCAGTTTTATCTTTTTCATATCTATTTTTACACATAGTGTAATCATTTATCACTTAATAGTAAAATGAATTGAAATGATTTTTGGAAAAATAAAGCTTATGTTTTGTTTAATTTAAAAGTGGCCTCGTAACCTCGTAACAGCATTTGTAATGTACTGGCTTTAAGAAAGAGACAAGAAAATGGAAATAAGAGTGGGTTTTGTTATAAAAAAAGAAAGTTTTTAAAGCCACAAGAAGAGAGCATTTATAGATTTTTAAGCTTTTTGACATTTTTGCTTAATAGTTTACACTTTCGCCAAGTTAAACAGCATAGAAAAATACAATACATTAATTTTATGATTAACGTAAAGAAATTTAATTAAATGAACTATTTGAAATTAAGTTAATTATTTAATCATAATTTTTTACAGGTGTTACTGGATGCTTTATAAACACGCACTCTGTCTAGGTTTTCATTTCCCAATCTGAAAATTATCACTTGTCTATCACCAGTCAGAGTGTATCTTTTCAAGAAAATATTTGATATTTTAAAAATACTCACTAGATGGCGCACCATTTCCTATACAGTAGGTTTGTTTGTAAAAGTATTTTTTCTGCTTAACAAGTGGAAGAGCAGAGAAGAAGAATTTTGAGTTAATTGAAAAACGGAGGAAGAATTACAAATTTAGGGTGGGGGTGGGGCATTTTTATTTTGTATGTCTATTATTACTTTACTACTGAAACTTTCAATACTCTTTCTTATTTCAATATCTAAAATAGAAAATTTACTGATTATTAGAAACAATTTAAATTTATAAATATGCTTCAAGAACTTTTTACGAAGGGCAGTTATAAAGATGGGTTGATAAATATATATGATATTTTTAATATTTTAAATAAAGAAGTTTTTCTATAAACATTTCCACTCGAATTTCCTAATTTTTTTACACATTTCTTCCTTTAGAATTTTGAGATCACCATCAATATTTACTCACTTCAGATTTTACATCCAAAATGATAATTCGCCCATCAATAATAATTACTTAACACTCCACCAGCATCGTTGTTGAACGATCATCTTTCTATCTGAACTTTGGATGCTATCATCACGTACATACACTAACCGATGATGGTAACCTACGATCAACCCTTGGATGGGCTATTAATTCTTCTTCTCTAAAGATCATCAACTCAACTGGAGATGAACACAACACAATCTAATTAAATATCAATTACTCTCGGGTTAATCACGATTTTGGAATGAACGCATGACTTCCCTAGACAAAAACAAAAATATCCATGCGCCGGACACACACAAAGTGACTGTCATCACGTGACCAGACGCACCGTCTCCCGTCAGTCATTACGTGAGGGAATAAATCCACTGCTCGATATATTAAAAAGGCGCAAAAAGCGCACGAAAAGAAATGAGAAAGTTGGGCCAGCAAGGAAAAGCCGTTATGGCGAGACGACGGAATGATATTACACAAACGCTGGATAATGTGAGTCGAGAGATTCGACAAAACATGGTGATCTGTTGTCTGTTTTCTGGCGCATCCTAACTTATGACGTCCTCATACAAAAAAAAAATAGTTGGTGAGATGAACGTTAAAGAATGGGTTAATTTAAGATTCCAGATTATACAGGACAGTCTAGAATTTCGAATCTTTTTCCTCAGATTTTCCTCAATTTCTTTATCAGTAAAGAGTTTATACATTGAATAAACGATTAACCAGAATTAAAGTTTAAACAGAAGCAAAAACTAGAGAATTATACTTGCTAACTTTTGCCGTGCATGAACTTCAAAATATGACCCATGTAGAAAAATCAGCCTGATGAAAAAATAATTTTTTTGTGTGTCTAATTTTTTAAATCTACATTCATGTTTATTTTTATTTTTTACTAGCCGCCTTTGGCGACCAGCCGGTTCGCCAGTATTACCGCTCACTACAATTTTCAATTAAATATTTTAAGTAACTGGTCTCTTAATAGATTCTCAAAGAAAACATTTTTAATCTTCAAATTTTGATAGTCATACCAAACTGATACTGTTGTTTAGATCGTTTCGTTCAATTTACTATATATATATTGCTAAATTGCTGTTATTTCCGGTAAAACATCAACTTTAATTTAAAGTGGAAATGATGAAATTGCAATTAATATAAAGATATTTTTAAATAAAGCTAAGTGTTTTATTTTATTTATCATCTTTATTGTTATTTATTTATTATTATTATTACTGAATATGAGTATTGCAAACAGAATCGCTCGGTATTTAAGTCTTATGTGAACTACAAAATATTTTTCATAATTTATGTAATATCTAAAACAATAATTCAACAAAAATTTCTCAGATTCAGCATAAAATTCAGTTTTTAGTTTTGCTTTCAAAAGGATTGAAATGAAATCAATAATAATATTTTGTTCCGGCCTATAAATATATTTCAAAAATTATGAAGTCTATATTTAATGCAGTGAAGTCTATATTTAATGCAGTATTCTGAGAAATATTCAGGACACACAAAACTTTAAATAAATGAATGAATGTTTCTATTTTCCACGATCAACTAAGACTTATTTATAAAGTTTTGAATGTTAAAAATTTAGAAAAACTCAAGATTTTCATAATCTTAGGCCAATTAATCTTAAAAAATCTGCGCGCTGATTGGCGTATTTTCTTTGAAACGATCGATGGAAAATCTAAAATTATCCTTTTTTTATTGAATAGTGATATTCAAATTTCCATAAATCAGTCAGTTTAAGTGATTGATTTAGTTGATTGGAAATTAACTCTTTTTATTTAAAATATTAGTGTTTCAAGAACATTATGTTATTCGTAATTTCCACAGCAGAAGTTTAATGTAAAATCAAAAATTCGTTATTTATTAGAGCATTTATTGAATCAAGTTACATAAAATATAATCATTTTCGATTTAGACTATTTTAGCAGATCTGTGACTTACTAAAGGTTTACAAATCAGCTGTGTGGCCCTGATTTGAATGGATATCCTGTTCATATTAAACAAAACTTGCCTTAAAATATAACTGATTTATTGGATTAATAATATAGAGAGTATAAAAGATCATAAACTAATTTTTCTTGAATTTATTTTTTAGAAAAAGTAATATTTCATATACGTTTCCTTTCCTACAGACACGTGCCGAAAATTATATTTTTACATATTTTATTTCCAAAAAGATTTAATTTATTTTCAGTTAGAGCTTTAATCAATGTGATGGCAACACTTTGAAAAAAGCTAATTTTTTCCCATGAATACGAAACTTGCTTAATTTTAATTTTTATTTTTTGCGAAAAAAATTATTGAAAAACATAGTTAAAATATTTATTTAAAAATTCATTAAAAATAGAAATTTAATTTTAAGGTTAAAACATTGGTATCATTTAAAAGATAAATTTTTGATCTTTCACTTCATGTAAAATTCTTTTTTGTGCTGTAATATTTTCGGAATTTATAGCAGAAGCACGCCAAAATTTCGCTTAATTTTTAAATAAATAAAATTCTAATTAAAAATTCGAAAAAATAACCCCCAGGTGCACATTGCGGGCCGCCAAGGTATACACTTTCCAAATTTAGTAGCTGTAGGTTGAATGGTCTGGCCTGTAGAGCGCCAAAACACACACACACATTGAGCTTTATTATAAGTACTACATAGAACAAACACATCAAGAGTAAACATAACTTTTCAATAGTTGCCAAAAACAAAAGAGAGAAAAATGCAATTAATAAGCAGACGATATTTAGAAAAATACAGATATTTAGACTGGAAAATGAAATTATCTGAAATTAACCACACGAGCAGACGATATTTACAAAAGTAAAAATATTCAAACCTGAAAAGGAAAATATATGAGTTATTCCATCAATAAATGCCTTAAGTTTGTTTATATCTTCATTATTTTATGAGTCAGTAAACATCAAAATGGGTCCGGGACTAAATAAACACCCTGTATAGAGAGTGTAAAAGATCATAAAATAAATTTTCTTGAATTTATTTTTTGGAAAAAATAATATTTCATATTTGTTTCATTTCCTACAGACACGTGCCGAAAATTATATTTTTGCAGATTTCATTTCCAAAAAGATTTAATTTATTTTTAATCGGAGCTTTAATCAATGTGATGGCAACACCTTGAAAAAAGCTAATTTTTTTCCCATAAATGCGAAACTTGCTTAATTTTTATTTTTATTTTTTACGAAAAAAATATTGAAAAACATAGTTAAAATATTTATTTAAAAATTCATTTAAAATAGAAATTTAATTTTAAGATTAAAACATTAGTATCATTTAAAAGATAAATTTTTAATCTTTAACTTCATGTAAAAATCGTTTTTGTGCGGTAATATTTTCGGAAGTTATAGCAGAAACACGTCAAAATTTCACTTAATTTTTAAATAAATAAAATTCTAATTAAAAATTCGAAAAAATAACCCCCAGGTGCACATTCCCGGCCTCCAAGGTATACACGTGCCAAATTTGGTACCTGTAGGTTGAATGGTCTGGCCTGTAGAGCGCCAACACACACACACACATACATTGAGCTTTATTATAAGTATAAATAATATAAAATTTCAAATTTTTGGAATTTATACTCTTTTATTGTTCATTATTATTTATAATCTCACCCTCCTATTTAGCACTTTAGATTGTGCTCTGTTTCTGCGGCGTTTCTGACCGAATTTAAGAAAAATTGGGTGTTTAAGTTTAAATTTACCTGAATGAGCACTTTAAATTGACTATATGTCCCAGATTAAATAGGACAATTCTGTTTTCTTTTTGTTTCCGGAGGTTTAAAAAGTGTTTCAGATTCGACTGTTAAATTTATATGCAAAAGATTCAGATAAGAAAGTTTTAAAGACTAAATGGATCTGCTTAAATATTAATAGGATTTCTTTTTAAAGTAATTCAAATATTTGAAAAAATTCTTTCCCTCCTGTTTCCACTATACATAAAATACGACAGTTTTGTATTAGTTATATTTATTATCCGCAGCATGCTAACTTCTTTAACTGTATGCACTTATATTATTTTAAGAATCAGAATTTTTTTTAAATTCAATAATCTTCTAAGATATTACATAAATTATGAAATAAAAGCACACGAACTTTCAATGCTGGACTATTCTTAAACTTTCAACTATCGTATATAGTTTCTGCACGAAAACTATTGGATAGGTTAAAGCTTAAGTAACTTTTTCTCAAATCGAAGTTCAAATTTTAGGTAATTAAGGAGATTCACAGCACAATGGAAAGGACGTTGTAACGTTTCTAAAACAGTAATCAGAATTTGAAATATAAAAGTACATTTCCATTAATATAAAATTGCTTAAAATATTTAATTAAAATTATTTACAATTAATTGATCATCTAAACATTACATTATAATATTTGGTATCTGCCTTTTATTGAATTAAATCTATGCAAATCAAATATTAAATATTTTACCGAATTTTCTTTTCTACTTTTGATGAAAACATCAATCAGTCAATGGACGCTTGCTAACTATTTATGTATTTAATAAAAAAGTAATTATTTTTTTCATTTTCTTCAAAAAATATAGAAGTCAGATTAAAAAAAACAAAAACATTAAGCATTATTTTTGTTTTTGGCTTACAATACAAACTTTTATAAGTCCATCAAGAAATTGATAGAAAAAATTGATTTCAAAATTCCATATTTACACGCGTTAATAGTTAAGGTTAAGCATCATTTCTCAGTTTGCAAAAATAAAGCAATACAAATATTTGCCATCGTTAGATAGAATAAAATGTAATTAGAATAAATATTCATTTTCCTCAAATATGATAGACTGACAAAACATCCATTGATTGATTGTTCAAATTCTTGAACCAGAAAATATTTCATCCCATTAAGATTCCCATTAATTGAAATTTAACCATAAGAGAAAGAGATAAAAATAATTCTTCTATACACATGTCCATCATCCATTTCGATGTTTTTTTAGTTTCCCATAGAATATGGATTGTAAATAACAATGTTTAAGCAGCAAAATAAATCAAGAGTGGGGTTCTTGGTTAAGATTCAAAGTAGGGCATCTATTTCTTCCACGGATGGGATTCAGCGACTGCCTTTTCTCAAGGCTTTCTGCCACCTATTCAGTCTCCAGACAGGACAAGGAATGTCTCTGGGAAACATACATCTTCTGAGATCATTGATTAAATGAGGGCCGTCTTCATCAGCGCGAAGCATGAGTGCTGGAAAAAGACTCCCCATTTCGAGCCGCGGGTGCAACAAGATGTAGAACCGGAACTGTCTCACTAAATAACCCAATTGAAATAGTGTGTCAAGGTCAGCGATGCCACAATGGATTATGGTGGACTTCATAAGCGACATCTGTCACTCGCCCCTTCCCTTTCCATCATCCTGTTCGGAGTGATCAGGAAATAAAAACAAGTTGCCTATTTTCCGGCGGAAGAGAGAATTCTCCACCCAGCGACTCGTTTGCGAGGTTTTTCTCAGTCATATTAGGGATTATTGGAAGAATAACTATGTTAGTTGGCAGTTATGATTGAAACAAGCTGGATTGGATTCTGGCATACTTGTTAATCCCTAGTAGCACACAAATACTGTACAATATTGTATGACATTTATCAATATTCGTTATATTGTATAACTAGCCGCCTTTGGCGAGCAGCCGGTTCGACAATCTTAATGCTCGTTAAAATTTATTAATTAAATATTTTATGTAATTCCTACTTTAATAGCTTCTTCATTAAAATATTTTAAACTTCAAATTTTGAAAGTCATATAATTCACTCATAATATTATGAAGGCCCTCAGTCATAACGTAATATGTATATCTCTAATTTTCTGTTAGCTCCCGTAGAATTTATGCTTTAAATTAAAGTGGAAAGATTTTATCTGCAATTAATATAATAATATTTTTTACTGAAACAAAGCATTTTTTTATAATATGATTATTGATAACAGAGTCACTGAGCGTTTAAACTTTACGGGCACTAAAGAATATCTTTCTTAATTTAAGTAATATCTCAAGAATTTGTCAACAACATTTTCTCAGATTCATCGTGAGCAGATCGATTCATTAACAATGTTTAATTTTAAATGCATCAAACAATAAAAAAATAAAGAGAATCGTTTAAAATAATCGGTCGAAAACAGGTTAAAAAAAACTACTTAAAAAACGATGTACTTAAAACTATAAGCATATACAAAAAATATATAACTAACATAAATACAATTTAATTACAAAAGCATGCAACTAACCTAAAAATAATTTAAATCATCCGTTGATAATGGTTGTCATGTCAACAGTCAGAACACAATGCGCATGCGTGAGTTTTCAACGCCAGTTACGGTAACGCAAATACGTGAATTTTTCTACGCCAATTGGGGGTAACGCTATGCAGATTAGACATTTTTAATTTCCTTTATTCTGTGTTACTTTAATTCATAAGTACTTCAGAATGAATCTGAAAGATGGATTAATTAACAATGTTTAATTTTAAATGCATCAAATATTAACAAAATAAACAGAATCGTTTGAAATAATCGGCCGAAAAATATTAAGCCTAGCCTCATTACTGTTGGGAAAAAAAACCTGAAGCCTTACTCATTTGGCGGTGGGGAAAATGGAAGATTTTTTTGGCGGGAAAGTTAGTTTTTAATTAATAATTAAAATTCTAATTAAAAATTCAAAAAAGGGACCCCAGGTGCCCATTCCCGACCTTCAAGGTATGCATTTGCCAACTTTGTAGAGCGTCAACACACACACACACACACGCACGCACGCACACGCACACACATACATTGAGCTTTATATATAAGTATAGATAAATATTGTGAAATATTGATTAATATCATATAATATTGCACAATATTGTGCAACAGGCTGTGCTACTTGGGATAAAGGCGAATTTGTGTTTTAGAGGCATTTTTCCTTATTTAATGCACACGAAAATACGACACATAATTATAATTGCAGACACAAAATCAGTTATCAAATTTGATATATTCAACCCATTGCGTTTTTGAGTTATCACGTTTAAATGCTTTTGAAAGAATACACCGACAGAAATTCAATTCGATGTGCGATTATCTTCAAAATTTGATGGATGTCTATAGTAAAGATGTTAAATATATGCACCGAATTTCATACATCCAACACTCTTCGTTTTATCGTTTTAACTTATAGTCGGATAGTACATATATAGTACATTCTACAGTATTATAAAGTATTACGGACTACTTTATAATACTATACTAAATACTAAAGTTCTACAGTATTATAGGCGGACTTCCTCTGCATAAATTTTGTACAAAATTTGATGGATATATATAAATTTGGTGTAAATGGATATATATAAATTTGGTACCATATACCAAATTTCATCCCCCTAACTCAACGTATTGATGAGTTATCTTTGTTACAGACAGCAAAATAGACGGACTTATAAACACACAATTTTCCAAAATTGCATCTATCGAACTCTCTGAAGTGTAAAACGAGGAGATTCATCACAAACTCGATTCGAATTTTTGGATGGTTATAATACTTTCTCTGTATATTTCATATACAAGAAAATAATTTTGAAATTAGATAGAATTATTGATCCTTAGTCAGCATCAATGATAAACCATATAATATGCTTCATAGATGAATCAAATAATCGAAAATTAGAGTGTTTACATTCAACAATTTTAAAAAAACATCAGATTTTCTAATCTACCGTTCAGAATAGTCACGTGATAGGATCAAGGCAGGAAGCAGAATGAAAAATAACGATTAGTATTGTTTATTAATCATCGCTGGTTATTATGATATTCATATCGATGACCGCATACGAAAATAATCGTTTCTTGTCTTTTATCCAAAATCAAAATGTAAAAAGAGCTTACACAGAACAGAAGTTAATATTTTAAGAAATTACAATATCGGAAAACCATAATTATTAATCATATTTATACATAGACTACAGTCGAAAACAAATTTGGAAAATGACAGAGTTAGTCTCATCAAAAATTTTTCAATGCGAAAGATTTGCAAGCTCGCTGACAGTTATTTGTCAACGATTTAAGCCGAGTGAGCACTTCTTGTTTTTGTTTTTTTTAGTAGCGTCAACTAGGGCCAAGAGCACGACTTAGTTCACTTCAAGCGCCACATTCGCTTGAACAACCCCTTTTTAGAAAGGGGTACATTCACACACCTCAAAGATAGAACACAGAAGAGAGCAACCATACCCCAACTGGGATTCGAACCCAGGACGCCCAAATCTCGAGGAAGACGCGCTACCTCTATGCCAGCACGCCGGCTCGAACGATTTAGTAATATATTAAGAGGAACAATGTTGAACATTCTGTTGTAATTTCAAACATGTTCTGGAGTTGGTGAAAATAGTAAAAAGGGCGGGATTCGTGCAACTAATCCGGATCATTTGAAAAAATAAGATGCTGTAGAAAAGGAAATAAGAGTTAGAATTAATATGTAGTACTATTTCTATCTTTCAAGAACCAAGATTATATATACCACAGCATTTTTAAAGATGATTACTGTCTTTGTCTGCTACAATGCGAACCAATAATGTTGTATTAACTTGATAACGCAAGGTTATTTACTCAGTTTGTGCATAATCTGAAGTAAAATAAGTTTAACAAGTTTGGTATCGTTTCAAATTACGTATGATTTAATGAAAAATTTAGTGAACTGTCAGCGATACGGCCTAATGGTGTGGAAGAATAAGAAAATTACTAAAATTCGATATAAGCCGGAGATCTATAAATGCTCACTTCTAACTCCAGATACACCATTATTACACCTTATTTATATTTGATGGCTTCTTAATTTAAGCTAGTAATTACTAATTTTTTCTTGCGACTGTACTATGCATTTAAAAATCTACTTACAGACAAAGGATGTGTAGTAATAAAAATATTAGACACATTTTAAGAAAAAAATTATAACGTCCAACTAAATGGCATCAAAGTTATGTAATTATAGATAAATACAATTTAAAAATAAATTAACTCCAAACTTAAATTTTTAAAAAAGTTCGATAAAATTTTGAACCAAGAAAAGAGACAGGCCTTTTCAACTAAAGGAAGAGTGATTTAATTTTATAAATTTAGCCTAAAGAGTGCAGATACATATGATACGCAAAAAAAAAAAAAAAAAACTACTTTAAATTCCATCGCGTTTTATCATAAACATGCTTCGACTTGTTAGCCCTGATTCCATATACTTCTTATGCCTTGTTGTTGTCGCAAGCCATTTATAGTGTTAATAGCAACTCTGAAAGAGTGTTTAATTTAGAAAAGCAACTCAAGCGAATTTTATAAATTCAAATCGGTTAGAGTAGGCTTAATTCTTGCAAAAATTATTTAAACATATTTTTCTGTTAATTGATAATTGACTGCAGGTGAATATGAAATTTGAAAAGCTATAACTAAGATTAAAATGTAAAAATTGGGATTTTTTTTTTCGGAAATCCCAATGCTTTGGTAAATTAAATTAGTTTTCATTTTAGTTCTGAAAATTAAGAATGTAATTTATTAGATTTTTTTTCAATACAGATCGAAATTATCCGAATAAATACTCTTATTTTAGTACATGGCGTTTCATAGATGAGAAAATTAACTATCAATAAAGTGCTGAATGCATGGTTTAAGAGTCAGTGTTAATCATTTTTTCCATTCAAACTGAAATGATCCGAATAAGCACTTTTATTTTAACAGAGAAAGTTTCGTAAAAGGAAAAATTAACTACCAATAAAGTGATAAATGTATGGGAAATCAAGCCTCTACTATATTAAACAGTTTTTCTATTGAAACTGAAGTAGTCTGAATAAGTACCATTATTTTAGTACCGAATTTTTTAACAAGAAAATCAGTCTATAATATAATCGTCCAGCAACATCTATAACGCTGAGTAGAGTTAAAAATATAATTTTTGATCTGCATTATTATCGGATACACAAATCCCATTTCTGATATGGTGCCAAGCAATTCGATAGTGTTTAATTTAATTGCTTCATCGATGTGCGAATAAATTTAAGCATGAATAATGGGATCATGAATTTTACATATTACTTAAATTTTTATGGTGAATTATAACAAATGTCAGTGAGCTGAGATCTGCCATTTATATAATTTTATATTTAAGATTAATTTAAGTTTACTACTAATGTTTCGTTCGGCATCATTTTTATTTTTTATTTAGCAATATATTTTATTCTGCCGTTGAACCACTATTTGTTTCAAATCGATTTTAGTGATTATTTTGATTTGAGTGTTTGCGAACATTATCAGAACTCTGTCAATGTGCATAAGATTTTCTGCTACAACTTTCGTAATTCAATCTGTGACTATCTCATCTGAGATACTCTAAACTGACTAGCAGCCCGTCTAAACACACACATCTATAAATGCGTAGTGAAAGTTGTTTTAGTCACAAAATTTTCGATTAGTTATATATTTAGTGGAATATCTGCAAATCTACTTAAATGTAACTCCAGATATGTTAAAAATTGTTCCAAGAGATGAAATTGTAATTAAATCTATACCAAGTATCAATGCTCGAAATGACTCCAAAGAATTCAGGGCATGATCATATCACGAGTTTAAATGCAATGGAAATGAAAAATGTTCAAAGATATTTGAACATCGAGTAACCATTATTCGTTAATAGAGGATAATCATAATGTATGTATAGAAAAAAGATCTTCCGGAGATTGATTTTATTAAATTAAATATAGACAAACTTTAATTTGATTTGTTATATGAACTATATAAGAAAACCAACGGTAACGGTGTTCTTGCATACTCACCAATAAATATATTTTATTAAAGGCAAGCCACTGGTGAATAGTAATTATGAAATGGCCTATTAGAGCGCGACCCATCACGATTATAGCTAGGATGCGGTTAATACATAAGTATCAAATAACCGAATGTATATGATGATTTTTTCCCGACCAATTAAAGCAAAAATTTGACAAAGACTTATCATTGTAGTTCACATACCAAATATAAAACATATAAGTCATTGCATTTTTGAATTATCGCATTTTCTTGCTTGTGAAAGTACACATTGACAAATAATCAATCCTAAATATGGAATTGGCTGAAAATTTGATACAAATATATATTTTACATGTTAAATCTCTGTGCTACATTTTATCGATCCAGCTTTCTCCGTTTTATAGTTATCCTGTTAACTTTGTATTCAAAAAGCCGGAGAAACCAAATCCGCAACTCGTTTTTTAGAAACACCCATACCTGCATGCGATTTGAAGAAACAGGCAAAAATCTGTCTTTACAAAAACTGGCAAACTCAGTGGGATTCGGAAGCTGTAAACAAACTTCATGCTTGCAATCCTGTCATAGAAAACTGGCCTTCTTTGAATTATCGAAAACATGACACAGTTTTAACTCGTCTGAGAATCGGTCATACTAGATTCACACATAGACATCTGTTATTAAATGATCAATTGCCAACATGCCCACATTGTGACTGTGGAATAACAGTTTATCATATGCTTGTTGAATGCCCTAATTTCAATGCTCAGAGCTTATTTTACCTCAAAACAACAGCAGTGACTTTGCCCTTGTTGCTTGGTAGAGATCCACATGGGAACCTTTTTGTCTTTTTAAAATCTATAAGTTTTTATTCCTTAATTTGAACTCACCATTTTGGCTTCGTTATGACTTTTTGTAATTTATGATTTTTTTACCAATATTTTTTCATATTTCTTTTATAGAAACTGTTTTTATTAAACTTTGAATGAGAAATATACTTGTTTGGTGCAATATAACCTTCATATTGGTTCTTGTGCCATAAAACCTCAAACCAAACCAAAAGCCGGAGAAACAACCTCGGAATGCATTTCATTCAAAATTTGAAAGAAATTTACAAAGTTAGAGTAAAGTCCTACACCAAATTTCATCAGTCTAGCTCAAAGCGTTTTTTTAGGTATAGTGTTTGTTCACACCGATAGACAGACAAAAATTTAAAAAGGTATTTTTTGGAATCAGGAAGATATGAAACACGAGATAAACAAAAAGATTGTGTTCGAATTTTTTGAAAATTATAGAAACGGTCTTTTTTCTTCTTGTACATACTTCGGATAAGAAAAAGCTAAGATCAAATCTAAGAATAAAAATATTATTTTCACATTTCTAGAAAAATTTTATTGTAAAATAAAT
The DNA here is from genome assembly GCA_026543865.1 of Argiope aurantia. Lineage (NCBI taxonomy): Eukaryota > Metazoa > Arthropoda > Arachnida > Araneae > Araneidae > Argiope > Argiope aurantia. The sequence goes on along the minus strand of JAPMOR010103763.1, from coordinate 241,507 downwards.
TTTATACTAAGCACGGTGTGAATAAACACTATTTTAAAACAGATAAAACATTATTCAAAGAAATGAGATTAATTCTTAAACAAATCATTGTTCGTTCCATTACGAAGAAGTATTTTTTAAACTAAGCCGGATAGCTACCAGTTGGATAGATACTTATAAACTGTTCTGAAATTTGTCTTGTCCTCTAGGTTATTTTTATCAAAAATATCGAACTAAAATAGTATACCACTTTACCTTTTTTTTTTATACCGATTTCAGAAGCTGGACGAATATAGAAAAGCGTGGGAGCTAATCCTGATGCGTGTGAATTATTGATTGCGAATGAGCGTCTTAGCGCACACAACTCCTAAATAAGTTACATCCCACCTTTTCCAATAAGTAGAATTTCGAATACCGTCACTGGGATGCAAACCTAACCAATCAAATCAAATAATACTTTAATGAAATCTTGTTCTCAGGCATTTTGGTTGCGTTTACACTAATAACGACAAACTATCTTAATATTAAATATTTTACCTTTATAAAGTAAGTGATCTTTTATAACATAAGTATCCTTATGTATTTCAATTTTTGAATACAGACTATCCTGCAATATTAACCAGCTGTAACCTAACATATCAAACCAAAGAATACTCCAATGAAATGTTTTTCAGGGGATTTTGGTTGTGTTACAATCAGCCATCTTAATATTAAGTTTCATTTCTATAAAGTAAATCACATAAATATCCTTAAATATTTTACTTTTTGAATAGGAACTGTGGTGAATAGCATATAA
>JAPMOR010103763.1:216700-235732 GCA_026543865.1 Argiope aurantia | reverse complement strand
GTAATACATTTAAATTGCTGTTCTATATTATAAAAAGAATTTCTTCCAAATTTTACATTCAAGTAAATAACTCATTTTAAAGAAAAAAAATGTTGCTAGATTTTATATTTTAAAAAACTATGTAAAAGTAAATTATTCTTCCCATTTTTTTATAAACATTTACATCTAAAATTAAAATCTGGAAAAGTTTCGTTTTTGAAAAAAAATCTTCCATTAATTTAAAAACTGATTTATATTAAATTTTTAAAATAATAAAAAGGTTAGACATTTTTAAATAATATTTCGGTAAATTTTCTTTCTTAATTTTTACTATAGCTTGGAATGTTGTCAACCAGGAAAATCTAATTAAATGTTATAATTTCTTTCAGTATTGTTAAATTCCGGTATAAGCTCATTCTACCATTAGTCTATATATTAAGTCCTTTCGATATTGCCTCGTTCAGTGGTGGTGGGTTGGTCGGCTGTACATAAAAAGAAGACGTCTGTATATTATTATAACCAGATATCCCAAGTTATCCGTGAAACAATCCCATCAGGCCACATCATACCAACATTTACTATGTCTCGGATTAAAATTTTCAATTTCTGCTCACGTAAGTTATATCCAACAAGAAAATAATTCAATCCATTTTATTCACGTTATTAAAATGACCAGATGTCCTAGATTAATTAAAATGATCAGATGTTCAATATTATCTCGATTGTCGAATCCTATATCCTAGTTTCATCATAATTTTTATTGAATATCCAGGTTTGCCTTATTTTTTTACTTATAACTAATTAATATGTATGACAAACATTTTTATTGAACAATAATTAATTTTACAAAATTAATTAGTGAGAAATTTTTTTTATCGTGGATCTAATAGAGCTCATATTCTAATGTAAATCTAATAGAGCTCATATTCTTATCAATCTAATAACTCATGAAAATCTAATAAAAACTCATATTCTTATCAATCTAATAAAAACTCATGTGTGTCTAATAAGAACTCGTATTCTTATCAATCTAAAAAAGAACTCTTTTGAAAGAAAATATAGTAAAGGCAATAGAAAAATATGCTGTTTATACTTATTGAGTTTCGTTTTTTGTTATATAATTCTAAGATTATCCCGCTTTTAAGTCTTGCACTTTTAACACTCTCCCTTTATTAATAGCACTTTTTGTGCAGCCTCAAATTTCCTTCTTTCACATTGTATTAAAATATTCGGATTTATTTTTTATGAAATTTTATTCTTTATGCTATTTACATCAAACGAGAAGTTCGAGTAAATATGGAGGGAGATAAAAAAAAAATGGCTTCACAACCAACTAGAAATGTTTAAAGAGAATTTGATGCAAACAATACTGAAACAATTTCGATCATTTTCCTGAAGAAACACACAGAGACAGAAAGAGTAAGAAATATTTTAATAGAAAACAATATTTTTATGCAGAAAAAAAAATATTCCTGGGATCTTAAGCATTCCACACACATATTATACATGAAATATAGGGTGACAATTAAATAACTTTCCCTTTTTGGATCTGCAGTTAAAACGAATGAACTAAATGAAACCACATTTCATATGCAGTCTGCGGAAGGCATGGGAAGATAAATTCCGCAGAAAAAAAAAATAGTACCAAACGTTGCCGATAGGGGAAACATTGGCACTGTTGCGGTACAGTTTCAAATGAATTCATGAAACTCACAGAAAATAATCTTTTATTCTCATCAACACTATTCAACTCCCCTGGACGCCGCGCCACATTTTCCATATGCTGACCTTTGCTGTGCTCAATATATTGCATACGGTATATGACGTTCTCCACTGCTGCGTGTCAGCTGTCAGTTTCCATGTTCATAACCGCCCGTCTTATGTTCCGTTTCAAGACATGCAGGTTTGCTTAAGAGCAGCCCCGGCGTGACACTGTCTAGTGTAGAACAGTTTCACCACTAAGCGTGTCGAGGTAAGGTAGGGCCCACATCAACAGTCAAGAACGAACTCCTAACCGAACATCTGCTCTTCCTCTTTCACAAGGAATGCACGGCGCCGCTGTCACGCACGCATTACGAATTTTACATAATCCATCTCAATATGTAAATTTCCTCGTTCGTACGTCACAGCGGCGTCAATATTTCTCCTATCGGCAACTATTAGTACTTTGTTTTCAGTGGAATTCATCTTCCGATGCCTTCCACAGTCTGTATATGAAATGTGATTTCATTTTGAAATTCGTTTTAGCTGTAGAAACCTCCAAACAACGAAAATTGTTTTATAGCCACCCTTTATAAACAAATTAAATAAATTTACTACAAATTTTTTTAATTTTCTTCTATTAGATAGTGGATAAAATAGAATTACAAAGGAAATGTAGTTATGATTATTAAATCACATTGCAACATCGTTTCAGTTAAGTGCTGAGAATAAGGACAAAATACTCGATCATATTTATAATGAGTGTTTCTGAACTATTTGTCATTATTTTTAAATATTTTCACCGACATAAAGTATTTTCTGCGATTTAAACTTTCCTTATTTTTGATATTTTATTCATTACTCCAAGTAACATTCTCGGAATGAAGTTTAGAAATTCTGATCGCTTTAATTTTATTTTTAGGACATTATTCTATTAAAAAAATGACCGACACGCTTCAATTAAATTTAACAGCGCATCGAAATTTTATTGAAGTTTTACTATAATATATAAAATTTTTTAAATTTTTGACACATAAAAAATTTTATTGTAACAAACAGCTAAAATAGACTTCAAAGGTCAAAAGAAGTAAAAAGTACACTCGTTGTCTTTCGTTTTAGAAAAAAAAAACCCTGCTTATTTAATAAAAATTTTGTTAAATTTTCAAGAAAATTACTATAAGAAAAACAGAGAACTTCGTTAAAAAACAGAATAAGTTAAAAAAATAATTTAATTTTTATTTCACCTATATATAGCTCAAACTACATAAAATGTAACAGGCCACAAGATAAAAATTATTTCAATAAATAAAAATTTTATGTGCAATTGAAGTTGCCGTTAATGATTTTTTATTAAAATTTGTCTATGTTTTGAATGTAATGTTATGTGTATGTAAAGCACGTATAAACGAAGCACCTTAAAATCCGCGGTCTATCGTACCCTCAAAGGTATTGGATATATGCATACCACATTTCATGAAATTTTATTGAATCGATCTTGAGATACCATGTTTTCCGTAAATCAATCACAGTAAAATATTCATTCCTCAGAAAATGCGTTTAGGTATTGTACTTGTAAATTAATCCATCCAAATGCTCTGGAAACAAATGAAGCTTTCATGCTTTTTTTTAACTGAAATGCCAAAAATAAACAAACTACGGTTGAGTAGGTAAGAGATATAATATAAACATATCAAATATTATTTTGCAGAATTTTACGGGAAAAATAAAACGCTCATTTTCGGTTAAAAATACCACTGTTTCCAATTTCATTTTATTTTATATATATTATTGAAACTACTGCATCAACAGTTCTATCTAACATATATTAAAAACAAAGTCGGTTTTAGAATCGACGAAGTTTGGACTTTATTTTCACATCATAAAAAAATTCAAAAAGTTTCTGTAAAAATCAACTTTTTAACATAGATGGATACCTTAAGTTTGGAAACTATTTTCAATTCGAGCATAAAGAGAACAAAGCATTCTTACCCTTTTTGCTACAATAGGAGGGAAAATTCTTCTAGACAGAATTCCATGAATGAGTTACATTTTTTCCCTTCATCGTAGAGAAAATCTCAATAACAGTAGCTTTGTAATGAGGAAAATTCCCCTAAAAAGAATGAAAGGAAATTAATATGAGACAAATTTACGTAGATAATACATTTTTTTTTTCTCTTTAACAAAGAAATTTCAGATCCTTTTGTTATCTTCCCATTATCAGTCTCGGATGCTTCATTACACTTACTTATATTACTGTTTCATTCCTCAACGTCTGTAATCTTTGAAGAATCTATATAGAATTTCAAAGGAATCCGTGATGGATAATCGATTTATGAACATATTCCGTTTGAAGCCGAAATTTTGTTGCAAGAAATTTATGTTCTCCGAAGTTTTGGGAATTAATTTCGCTTATGAAAATTTTTTATTAGAAATTTAATATTAATTATTAGAAAAAATCAAATAACAGTACTGCGAATGCAAACATTTCACACGAACATTCAGTAATCGTAGCAATCCTATGAACTAAACAGTAAAATCAATCAATTTGAGCCTATTCAAGCCTATTAACATATTTTTTTTAAATCTTCCTGTTAAGAGATATAGAGATTTTTATGCTTATGTTATGTTTTGTGTTAATGATATGTAAGTCTAATACTAATATGATCTATTTAATTAATTTATCATATTAGTATTAACTTAATTATAAAAGTTAAAGCTAGCTGATGCTATAAAGAGGCATTAATAAAATGATAAATAAAATAATGTTTAGTTTAAAGACTGTTATTTCAAAAAAATATCACTTAATTTCTTAAAATCCACGCAGTTTTGTTTGGATATTAGCATTACCGAAAGATGTTTAGTAGAGCCTATAATTCATTCCAACTGAGATTTAAAAAAAACTAAATATAAGTATTTATTGACAATGAATTTAATAGTTTTTACTTCACCTTCATTTATATCGATTATATTCCACCTCCATTTATACTGATCTGACATTAACTTGAAACTACTGACTATACTATACATACTGACATTAACTTGAATTTTTTTTTTAGATTCAGTGTTTAAAACATCTATGCTTATTGAACAGGATTATTTATTTAAATTTAGAATATTTTTTTTCTTGGTATGTAGAATATATGTCGTAAAAAACATGTTCAGAACAAAAAAGAATTTTTGTTATACAAAACAAATTTCAAATTAAATAAATCTGAACGTATTGAAATCTTTTTTTCATATGAAATTTAAATGTTTGATATAATTTCAAACTGATTTTAGTTAATACGATGCACGTTATTTTAATTTAATTTAAAAATAAGAATTTTTCTGCATTTTTTCCCCCATTAGGTATTTTGAATTACTTATAAGAATTTTCTAAAATTATTTACTGTTAGTATCTTTCAATTAATAACTTTAAAATAGAAACTTTCTAATATGTTTTTAAACAATGTTCAAGTTATTGCTGATTTATAAAAAAAAATAGTTTACCAAATGGCATCATGAATTTTGAAGATTTATTTCATTTGCTTAAACAATTTTATAATAGCATCTATCTTATTTTCATAAAGAAGTTATTATTTTAAGAAACAATATTAATAAATTTGAAAGTTTTTTGAAATTACAGTAAATAATTTCACATGAATAAAACTTTTATAAAACATTATCATAGTTCTATGATATTTACTAAGAATCTTTTACGTTCTATGAATTGTGAAAGTTAAAACTGAATGCTCTTTGCTATCGGTCATTAAAATCCTGGAAATTAATGTGGAATATCTCAAGTTTTCTTTATTTCCATTTAAATTTCGGATGCATCTCTTAGGATACAATTTCCAGTTTTTTTACTTATCAACAGCAGGGCTACAAAATAGGAACGTTTTAATACAGAAACGAAAATAAACTCAAAAAGTTTATATTCTTGTAAAAATCCGAACGGTATATTCTTGTTTGGAAATTAGCTGGAGGGGGGAGGTCTTATTTAATGTAATTTTCCTGCATGGGTGATCGTATTGCTATGAATATGAGAAAAATATGCCACAGAATTCATTTATTGGGTAGTTCGGAAAAAAATTCCTTTTTTTTTTTTTTTTTTTTTTGTGGAAATGAAAGACAGTTTTCGTATAATAAACAAATACTTTATTAAATTATATATTGGCCGTTCTGGTCCAACACCTTTTGCCATCTTTCTGGTAGTAGCATCATTCCACGCTCATAAAATTTTTGGTCTTTGCTGCCAAAAAACGGATCGAGGTGGTTTTTGACCTCCTCATTTGAGGTGAAGGTTTTACCGTCTAAAAAATTTAGCGAACCAGTTCTGGCACTGGTTCGCTAAATTTCCATACACATCGGTTCATTTCTTTCTGGCTTGAACAGCATTTTTACCCTTTCTGTAGTAAAACAGTAAGACATGTCGAAAATGCTGCTTATCGCTCTCCATATTTAAAAGGGCACCAACCCAAAACTACTGCGTAGAATGAATTGGAATTTTTCACACACACGCCTTGCTATATGAGCTCTCAAAGTATCTAAAAATTATATGGCTTAAATTAGAAGTTGGGTGCAAAAAAATACAATTAAATCCTCTGCAGGGAAAAAACGAAATTACTTTCCGAACAACCCAATATAATTCCTAGTAAGCATATCACACTAAAAAGCTAAGATACAGTAACTAGACAAGATACAAGAACTTCCATTTCTTTCCATTTTCTTTGTGAAATGCGGTATTATGTTAATTTTTTTTTATTTTAAGATTACAGAGCTTAATCGAAATAAGTAACGCTATCACGTCTTCATGAAATGCATCATAATCAGCTGAATTTTAATTCAATATGTATGCGTTTGTAATCATTTCCTTAATTTATTTAAATTTAAACCTTTTCTATCAGGCTAAAATAAAATAGAAAGAGTAGTTAAAATTCGTTCTCTTCATTCCATTTATAGTTGAACTGGATTAATTAGAATTTATGCCAGCTTAATGAAATTTAATATATTCCGTATATGTTTCGATCAGAGAGGAAAAATACATATTCCCTTCACCCACAGAGCATTATAAACAATTAAAATAAAAAAAAATCATTTTCTTTTAAAATGATAAAATCTATTGTTTTTCCCTCTGATACTCGGTATTCTTTTTTCTTTTTTTTTAAATCTTTTTACTATTTCATGAAGAAAAGAAAAGTTTGAAGAAGTTTCCTTTAAAACTGACCCAAAGTAATTGCCATGAATTCAGCAAATAGTAAAAAATATTTTTTTATTTCACACATTTAGGTATTTATTTGCAATGCCAAATTCTTTAATGTACAGAATATTTATTGCCCGTATAATATTGCATTTCAAACAAATATGTAAGTTTCCCAGCAGAAATAATTCACGCGTGTATTCTTCACATTTTGTGATTCAGAACAACAATGGCTGCCTATAAAGCTCTCATGTTCAAACGACCAACAAAACCATTGGAAATAAAGAAATTTAAAGAACTGCGCGATGGACTTTATTATTAATCTCAAAACTTCAGATGCTACATGTAAACGAAAACTCTTGTAGAAGAATACTGATCTGACGTTACCTTAAAAAAAGACATTACATTTAGTTCGCTTTTTAAATAAAAAAAATTGTTTTCTCTTTTACGTTATAAAGTACTTACATGTTTATGTCCAAACCAACGCATTATAAAATGTGACTTAATAACTTTGCGAAATAAGTGAATTAATGATATAAACGTCTCTCTCTACAGTTCTGCGATATATTGTTAAAAATTTCCAGTCATGAGGTAGTTTTATAGATCATTCATTTTGATGCATAACATGGATCGCTAAATATTACTTTATTATATGTTAAACAAATAGATTAAATAACAGAATATAAAGGATGAAATATAATATAGGACATTTATAAGAAAATGATTCTTTTTGTGAATTTTCAATAATTACTTGTCTAAATATAATTTGATAATTACTTCAATAATTACTTGTCTAAATATAATTTAAATTTGATAAGCAATGTGTGATTAACTGAGAGCTGTATTTTTCATAACGGAAATTTTATATGGAAATAAGAGTTCATTTCAATATTAATGTTGTTAAGAGAATGGATGAAGGTTGAATTTTAAGTGTAATTAAATAGATCAAACATATCTGCTTCTTTTATTAGTGCAATGATTCAACAGAAATTCTTTATCAAATATAGTGACTTTATATCAATATGTTTATCAAATATAGTGACATAGCAAAACATAATGGGGCCATAAAAAGATGCACTGAAAAATACAAAGCATGACCGTTTCCTTATACTAAAAAATTAATAAGCCTATTTAAATAAATCATGCATAGTAATTTATCTTTTTTTTTTTTTTTTTTTTTTTTGCAGGTTGGAAATTAAGGCAGTATATTTTACAAACGTAAATGTCTTTAAAAATATATTTAGATATTGATTTATGTAAATAACAACGATCTCATAAATACCATATGTTTCATCCCTAAATGATTGTTAAATGGTAAGCCGGAGTCTTTAGCACGTAAACACTTTAAAGCGAGAGCAGAATTTTTCTCTTTGAAATACAAAAAAATACTAGCAAAAAAAAAAGATTAAAAGATGATAATTCTTGCACATACAAACGGTTTATTTTAACATTTAAGACAAAAACTGCAAAAAAAAAAAAAAATTCCTGAAGCACAGTGCAGCCATGGATATAGAATTTTTCTACAATAACGTTGCCATTCACAAAGAGAAAAACTTAATGACACCAGAGATAAAACTGGTTGCAATATACAATAGTATAATATACAATAATAACAAAATACAATGGGACAAAACACAAAATAAAATAAAAGCAAATTTTATTAAAATACAAATATTATCAAAATACAATAACTTCCAAAAAATACCATTCATTTATTTCAGCTGCCGAAAGGCGACTTCGGTAACAAAATCCGTGTCCACTTTAAAGAAAATTCAACTGTTCGCTAAAACTTTACTTGAATCCATTTGGAGCCTAAATGGTTAGTTTAAGAGCGCAACATATTCCATTCGAGCTATAACAGAAACTTCGACTATTTCGGATTACAAACCCGTTGCCAAAGCCGAGTTTTAGCATCTCTAGGCCTCTTTTAAGCCGAGTTTTAGCATATCTAGTTTCAGGAACGCCATCTAGGGCCACGAGTACGTCGTAACTGCTCATGATGCGTCACAGCCCTTTTCACGGGGCGGACTTCATTCATACATTTCATTCACTCATCCACAGATCGTAATTTAGACCTGAATGGGAGAACGATCACCCCTGATCCAGTACTGCCAGTGGTATTGTCTCGACTTGGAGGACTTTGTGACTATGGCAGATTTATACGTGCGTCAGCCACAATGTACACGGAGAGTCATCCTTTTTCTCAACTAATTTTATATAATCCATATTTTATAAATTTTTAAACAATATTCTGAGCCGCTTGGTATTCTTTTGGATAGAGTATCAGTAACGTCTATAATATTACACAAAAAACAAATAAAAAATCAATTTCCATGTTACTTGCATATTGGACTCGGAATGCGACGAGATATTTTTATATGAATTCATTTAACAATTCAAAGAATATCATTCATCTGTGAAAACATAACAATAATTCCTTCAATGAACTTTAAATGGTGCATTGTCTATTTTCATGAACTGAATTATGGATCGATTAATTAATTATTGTTACAATCCGTAATAATAAAATAATGAAAACTCGACAAGTAAACTTAAAACGTTTTTTTTTCTAACGAAATCTGTATAAGTGCATTAGTTTCTATATACATTTCATTATGGAACTGCACAGACGGACATATCTTAAGGATGTTTAGATTGTGGGGTGGTTAATTGGATTTTATTGGCGCAAGACCCATGCTTGACCATATTGTGCAATACGTATGGCGAATAAACTGGACCAAGGTGAAAGTTTAGAATGTGGGAGTTGGATTTATAAATTTCTGAAACAATTTTCTTTTTGATGGTTTTATGGTCAGCGTTTGATCAAAGATCTCACAGCGTGATAGATTTTTAAATGAACCGTCAATTTACAGCGAAGTATGATAAACACTTTTAACATTGTACCCACCCACCAAAGCTTTCAAAGTGCGTGCTAAATTCATGACGCACATAAAAGCATTGAATTTGCTAAAAAACAGTTTATCATTCTTCGTTATTGCATGTTCTTTTTTATACAGTTTTTAAATAAGTTAATAAATCTTTGTGTTTATTTTTACAAGGGAACCGATTGCACTCGATAGGTGCAAACAAATTAAAGATATCTCGAACTTTGAAGAAGTCGGAGAAAAGGTAAATCTATGCATCAATCAACAGAAGTAAAGCAAGATTTTACAGTAATACAGAGCAGTTCAATTTTGAGATGGCCGATATGAAATATTTCAATGTGATTAGTCTTACTAAATTCCGTTATTAAGAAATTAAAATTCATTTTAACAGAAAAAAAAACTTTGATAAATAATCAATCATACATTACGGTCAAGTACATACTTTGATCTTCGTGATTCTATATCAACGATGGATAAACTATGAAAGAAGACAGACTTTGAGGATTTAGTCTGATCATCATAGATTTTAAAATAATTATATAAAAATTTCATAGCTATGATAAATACTACATTTACAGCAAAGTACAACTTTAAGAAACATAGTTCTTGAAAAATAAAGATAATATTTACGAGACTATTGAATTTCCTAGCAATTTATACTGGCCAGCAAAGCTGTTTTCTTTGCTCCTCTCATAAAAATAGATTTCCTTCCTTGGTCCTAGTTATAATTATTATTGTGCGAAACAAAAGTATCGGATTCGAAGAAATAATTCCAAATTTTTGACTATTTTCTCCAGATTGAAAAGTGTCTCAAATTCGAATCAAATACCTTAGTTTTTCCGATTTTTACTTATCAGAAAATAATTCATATCACAAACTATTTGACTAGATTTCTGCATTAAAATAGTTATTTGCTAAAGAATTCTTCTTTTAAATTTTTACAATACATATAATCATTGTAATACGGCTAAAGTAGTTGAATCAGTTTGACGGAAAAACAGTAACAGTCATAGAAAAAAATAATTCACACTTTTTAAACCTCCCTGCTTATTTTGACTTCTTTTTAAATGATTAATTATCCTATTTTTTTTATTTATTTTATACGATTCTGCCTCTCATTCAAACAGCCCGCATCCTGTATTGTAATTCAGTATAAATCTTATCACTTCATTACCTTGGAACGTAACAGAAAGCAAGCAATGTCATACATGGAGCGAACTAAACGAAATAAGACCAAATTGGAAAATGGCCGTAACTTCTTTCATATCTCGGAATTTGTCCGTCAAAAAGTCATGTGATTTCATCATCACCAATCTGGAATCTATTTATGTCATGAATGGGTTGGTTGGACTCTTATTAAAAAAGATGAAGAAATTTGAGTGTCGAGGCCGGAGAACTAAATAGCTTAAAATCAAACAGAGTTCAAGTACACTTATTTTAAATACAAATATTATAAAGGCCTAACTGTTTTTAAAAATACGTCTTGCATTTAATAATGACTTGCATTTTTTTTATTGCAATGTTGTAATAAAAATGAGGAAATATTGCAATCGATAGAAATTTGACTTCTACATTTTCAAGTATTCTGAGATTCTCTCTAAGTAAAAAATTGGTTTTCACACAAAAATTTAGATCTCTATAAAATTTTGAAATACACACGATAAAGAAATGCGGTTTTTTATATTAAGCATTCCACATTATTTATAACATTATTCCGTACTATTCATATGTAAAGACATTTTTTAATCAAAATAAGAATATTATAAAGGTTTTTTATTATTATTTTATATGCCAACAAGCTTCTACTCATAATAAAGGAAATTGTTGTATACATTTTTAAATATTGATGTTACTTACTGCTATTATCGTGACAAGTTTGTAAACACGATGGGAAAATCAGAGAAAATTGCGTAAAAATCAAGGTAAAATAATTTTATCAATTTTTTTTTCTTCCAAAAACCACAAAAAAATATCAAACCGTCAATATAAAATTTTATTTTCCATGCTTTTAGAGGATTTTAAATGTTGTCACTTTTTTAAAATAACATCTGTGGACGTTACACTGATAAATAATGAGTGTGGTTTATGCATCCCAGTTTGGAGCAAATTTTTAATTCAAATTTGGAAATTGAGACATTTCTGATAGATCTGATATGCTTTTTCATTTTATATTCAAATCAAAACTTGGAGATCAGGAAATATTTTAACTTTTATTTCAAGTTAATTTATTTTATCTAAATTTATTTTTAATGAAGTCCTTAATTTTATGTGCTATTTTATACCTAACCTTCTGTACAACATGTAACATTTAACTCAAATTCTGCATAAATATGGCAATGTTTTCATCGCGGATAAAAAGTGATTGGCTATCAGACGTAGATTTTTTTTTTTTAGAATATGATATAAAATAGCTTGAGACAATTTTAACATCCGATTTATGACTAAAAAGTGTCTTGATTGTTGTGAAATTTATATATTATTTTATCGATATGAACGTGTCGTTTAAAAGAAAAACATGCGAACGATTTCAATGGAATCAAAGTTGAAATATATGTTTTAAAATAGTAATGGTCGTAATTCATTTCAGCAGTCCATAGGTACCACATTTTAGCTAAAAAATAAAATAAAAACTTTTTAAAATGAAATTTTAAAGTTATGTTTCAAAGAAAGTCTATCGATATATATACTAATAGTAAAAAATCTATCGATACTTCTATTAATATATGATTCATGCCTAAAAAGGCAATAAAAATAGCAAATTCAATTAACCTTTGTAAATTAAGCCTTCAATATAACTAAATGAAGCATTTTATACAATTGAAAAGCTTCACTTTGGATTTATTTCTTTAGAATGATTTCTTCAACTAAAAGTTGGCAATTATTTCGAAATAAACTACTAAAACAGAGAAACAGAAAATGAATTTTAGAAAATAAGTAATATTTTTAGATTCTTGAATTATTACAAAACAAACAATAATGTAAGTTAAGTTGAACTACAATAATAGATGTCAAAAGTCTGAAATAATATGAGTTGGATCGACTCATTTAAGACTAGATATTCTCATTTTCAGAAAGAAAATTCCTAAATATGGTCATTCCATAAATAGATTAGTAAAATAATGCAACAGTTTATTTTGGGGATCTCCAAAATCAGTCGTTTTACCTAAAAGATTATTGTCCATTATGTGATAGGATATCAAATGCCCAATTGGGAACAAGAATGATGAAAGCAGAATTCAGAAAAGACAGCGACAACTTTAATAAGCCGTTACACGTCTCATTACATTAACATTGCAAGCATTTGTATGTTATAAGTTAATATTTAATTTCATATTTTGTTGGTAATACATTTTTCTTTATTTTTTATTCAATGCACGTTTTTCTATTCGTTCTTGTATAACTTGAATTAGAGCCAACGACATACAGAAGGTTTTTCCCTTCAGATTCTTCGCAAATTTCTACAATATGATGGAGTTTGTTTTGTTTTTTAAGTTAATGTATAATGTTTTTTGTATAATGTAATGGGTACAGTAGACTTTTACACTTCTTTCCTAAACATTCTAGACCCAATTTTTTATATTTATCTACAAATTTATCGTCTAAACACAAACTCAATTTTCTTTTAAAATCTTCATTTATGTTTTCAGTTATCTTATTTGAACACTCACAATTGCATAGACTGACAAACATGATTACTCAGACAAGGAAACTTTTTCCAAAAGTTTCTATCAATTGTCCCAAATTACGATTACATCTAAGAGACTTTGATGATTAAACTATATATCCAAATTTCATTTATCTAGCACATCTTCATCTTCATCTATCTAGCACGCGTATCGGATTTACTATGATTGTTTATAGCATCTCTTTAACACTTGTCGTTTACAGTTCGATAGCAGTTTCATTTCTGGTATGAACACAACATGCCAAATTTCATGTATTAGCTCTTTTCATTTCACACGCAAACGCAATTTTAAAAAGAGATTTTTTGAGATCAGGGAAATTTAACATGTGGAAATTCACTGAAATCTGGAATTTCAGATTTTTAACAAATGCAGTAATTTCTCTTCGCATTAGAAATGACAGACATATTTTCATATAATAAGAATTGAGGGATTTTTTTCTATAATTAACAGAATTATCTACGATTTTTTTTGCGACCATTATTAAGCACAATCTATTTGAATAAGAAATAGCAAAAGTATAATGACCTGCTTTATAATAATATATATAATTATTATTATATTTTATATTACATTATTATAAGTTTCAAATAATAAAAAATAAAGTGTGTTCTGTAATTAACAAAATTGCCAATTAATTTTCTGGCCACTCACCGTTAAGCATAGCAGGAATTATGTAACCAGACAAGGTTTTTCCCATGTCAATTTTGCAACAAAAATTTTTATATTAGGCATTTTATTTTCATTAAATTTGGGTTGTTTAGAGAAAATAGTTTTATAATAAAAAGACCATTATGTCACACACACGAAATTTATAATATCAACATAAATTCAGTAAAAGAAAAAAAAATTATTTATATTTCATCATAAAAAATATAAATTGCACGTCATCAGAAAAATATAATATTACTTTCCATTTGCAAAAATAAAATTTCGAAAAAATAACCTTTTAAAAAATCATTCAAGTAATATATCTTAAAATTCCATACTATCAAGAAAAACCAACACAACGTCTCGATTATCAATTATGTCACACACACAAAAAAAAAGACTGCAAGTCGTGTAGCAGACAAAGAAGATAAAGATAAGATAATAAATACACATTGCATTGTTAAACAGAAAGATGTAGCGTATATCTATCTCACTGGCCGGAAGTCAGTAAAGTTAAGAGCTATCGTAGAGGACGATGAACCATCCATTCCATATCATATCAATCTTCAACAAGTTATATTTAAGGCTAAAAAAATATACACATCACAAGTACAGCTTGCATCAGAGAGATCATATTTTAATTCAAAAATTTCACTTTTCAGTTATTTTTTTAATATATAAAATTACAGATTATTAGTACATTTAAAATTTAGTATATAATTTTTAAATATAGAGGTTGATGTTGAATTTGTTGTAGTATATATAATTGAAGTACATATTATTCTTTTACAAATGTAGGTAGTGATAAGAAATAATAAAAAAAAAAAACAAGATTCGCTATACCTCAATAATAAATAACTAAAAATAAAAATTAGAAATACTAAATTTCAAAAGAAATTTTCCAAAATAACAAAAAAAGAATCATATCATTTCAGTATATATTTATTTATTTACTTTCAGATATATCGCATCCCGAGCTTTTCATATCAGAGAATACACCATATTCATATTAAAATACACTCTATACATTATATTCCATGTATTAATTAATACTTTTGACGTAATGTGTATTAAAAGGATTAAATAATAAATGATAATTGAATTATATGACATTTAATTTCTATATAAAGAAAAACATAACGCGATTTTTAAAAAAATAAATTTTAAAGTAAAAATTTCTTAATTTCATTTAATCTACGTAAATCATTTCTTTATTCATAATATTTTTTCAAACCATTTATAATATTTAACATAGACAAAGAAATTCTGAATTAACAGCAAGTATAAAAATAAAACAGTCATAATTTTAGCGGACATATCAAGCTAAAAATGAAAAAAAAAAAAAAAAATCCCTCTCAAGGGAAAAAAAAATTTTTTTGCCTCTGAAAATACAGATTGTCTAAAACAGTTATGACTTATTGTGTAGAAAAAAAAATTATGTTAAAAATTATTTTAAAAGAAAGAAAAAACAAGGCTGAGGGAAAAACAATGGCACAACTTCATATTTAATTAAATCACCCTAGATGCGTCTCCTTAAAAAAAAAAGAACGACATCCATATTAATTTATCCCGAATAAATAAATTAACGTTTAGGGTGATGGTGTGGCAGCGGTAGCCAAAGAAAAGTTTTCGAATACTTTTCCTCGTCAAGTGTGGCAACCCTTTTGGGTCAGTGGCCTTTCCGCCGGCGCCAAGCATCTATAGACAGAGATCACTCTATAAAACTAACTTTTACAGACGACCCACGCCTCCCGCCGTTTTTACCGCCGAATTCCGGTCCAGGATACGTATATACAACGTATCATTTCTGCTGCGTTCCGGACGATGAATTTCCGGATCGTCCCACTCGTCGCTGGAATGTGGTTCCTACCGACTTCCGGGCATTGAGAAAGGGGTGAACTGAATGTCTTAAACACGCCTTGATAACTTTTTTTTCGATTAGGAATGTTGTGGGTGAAGGCGGTTGTCTGGAATTGGAGAGATAACATGGGCGAAGAATGAAGCAGTAAAATTTAAATAAGTTGAAGATTCACATTCCAGACAAATAAGGATACGGTTAGTTCGATTTTTCGAACTCTACAAGAAACTTGATGTCAACAAGCATTGCATCATATTCAGTTGAATAAGCACGGAAAATAAAATCAGTCAATCATATGCCAGACTCCGTCATCAAATACTGCTAAACTTTAACAAAAAAAGAGAAGTTTTAATCTTAAATTAGCAAAAATAATTGAGGGATTACTTTGAAAAACAAAGCAACAAGATTTTGAACACATATATCTAATGTTTATTAAGTCATAATTGCATGTGCAAATCCTTTAACGTAAATAAAAATTCTTCGGCATCATTTCATTTTGATTTACGCATTTCTTTGACAATTTTTGATTATCCACAGTTGCCACATCATCCAATTGTCGGATTAATCGGGTGATTGTTCCAAAATTGTTAATGAAAAATAATAAGAGCTGTATTAATAAGAATTACAGAAAATGGAAGTTAGAAGTACTGTTTTAACCCTTTGACTACCAATTTTTTGCAATGTTCTTCTCTGCAATCGCATAGAAAATACAAATAATAGCTTTTGTATTAGGCAAACTATTCGTTTTTTCCCCAGTGTTTTTAAACCCCAGTGGCTAGGACATGATGACCAAATACACCTTCCCCCCACACCAAAAAAACTACTTTTACGTAGGACTGTTTAAGCTGATTTTAAAAGATGAGTGGATGTATATGTCGAATTGGTGGTTAAAGGAAAGGCACAAATCCAATACCTGTTCTTCATTTATTAATCACTTACTAATCTCATTGTCATTCCATTACTTTATTCATCTGTTATGTCCGGAGGTTAAGAACAATGAGTTCAAGAATTCCGAGATTTTCCCCTCAAATAGGCAATTCATTCATAAAAAATATAACATAAACAAACAGCTTATTTTTATTTTATTGCTGGATGTAACAAATTTTCGATCATGCTACTTTTTTAATTAAGGCTAAAAAATTGCTGATAAACGTGGAAAGAAAATGTTTTTCTGGTATGTGATTAACTAGCATCACTCAGAAACTGGTAAATCGATGTTTACACTAGCAGTAATATGTAATCTGTGCTCGGGTTGCTGTGAATTTTCCACAAAACGAAACGGAAATGTGGGCCAGTTTTTTACTCTCATGAAGGTTACCTCCTCCCGTTTAGAGCAGCTAGGTGAAACTTCTACCTCAGTTTCTTCAAGGTCGTTTTGGTCATGAGAAAATGCCGCACTTTTCTCACGATTTCTTGACCTGTATATTTATTTGCCTAATATGCTGCATCAATTCGGATTAGAAATGCTGCAACAATTTTTTATTGTTTTGTAAAATAATGAAAATAAAAAGTCAAATCTCGTAGCACAGCAAAAGTTCTTGCATTAAAAAAAAATACCTTAAGTCTCATTAAAAAAAAAAAAAAAAAATTGGACTGAATTGTAATCTCCTACAATGTGGGGAAAAAGCGGGTAAAGGTGCCAATACTAAATATAAGATATAGTTTCAATCGATGATTAGACGTATATGTTTGGTTATAATAATAATTCAAACACTTTTATTATGTGCTTGCTAATATTTTGATCATTTTTCACTTTAAAAAGGCATTTATTCAGATATATCAATCAATATATATCAATATATATCAATCAAAATATTTTCCATCATTTTCAACAACTTTTTCCTATTTTCATCTCATAAATCTGGCAACTGATTGTCTTCGAATTTTTTTGATCCCCCAGGCTGTTTTTTGTCATTGACATCACAATTGGAATATGATACAGCAGCAGCATCAGAAGTTTCTAATAATGGCTAATGGGCTTTGGCGGCAGATTTCTTCAAATAAAAAAAAAGTAACGAATGTCGAAAATGCAATTTGCAGCCTTCCATGATTGGGGTCTTTATATACTGAATAACTCAATAATGCTAAATGGAAAACTTTCAAAATGATAACAATAAATTAATAGTAAATTGGTAAAACTAAAACTATTCTCGTTTATATAGATACTTCGCAAGTTTACCAATAGATGTCGCTGATTAAAATACATGCAGGCACCTAATATTTTTAGTTGGTTTGGAAGTTTGGAGAATAGTGTGACATCTTTTATTCTTTTCATTTAAACATTTTTCGAGGTAATGAATCCATCTAAAAATAGCTCAGCAGTTGCTTTGGAACGAAATGTAAATCTAAGTAATTAAAATTAGTGATTTCAGTTAGTTTAAATTTTAAGCTGTACTGGCTATTAATACTAAATTTTCCGACAAACGTACAAATAAATACTCCTTCACAGTAAAACAAGTTTTAAAAAATGTGCAATATTTAAAATACCGCATAGATAAAAGTTTAATTTGAAATTACGAGTTCGAATAAGGAAAAAAAATCATTCTTTAATGTAAATTTAGTGGTGTATGGGAGATGACGTATTTAAAAGTAGTGAATTTCTAGCGTTCTGAAATCTAGAATGACCTTCGCTCTCTTCGAAAGTAAAGTCCCGTGCACTTGAATGGCATTAAAAATAACGTAACAAAATACATTACAATTAAAAATATTTCCATGAGAGAGAATTGTAGTAACTCTCAATTTAAATCTTAAAAGGAAAATTTAATTCTCCGGTTAATCTAGATATAGAGATGAAATAGATACCGCAACTTAAATGTATGATTTGGAAATAAATTAAGATATAGTACAGAGTAAACTAGAATTATGCTCTTGCATAATGCATGACGGGATGATTTTAAGTCAAAAACCCATTTGATTCTCATGATCTAGTTTATTAGAAAAATCAGTCTTGGGGTAGAGGGATTAAACAAACTTTGAAATCATTCATAATAAGCAGCTTCAAACTTTGAAATCATTTCATAATAAAAAAAATATTTTATAAATAAATATTTTTGAATAATTTTTAAATTTTTTTGAATAAATTAACTTTTGAATAAT
>JAPMOR010103763.1:178515-216690 GCA_026543865.1 Argiope aurantia | reverse complement strand
TAATAATATTTGAATAATTTTTAAATTTTTTTGAATAAATTAACTTTAGAATAATTTTATAAATAATAATATTTGAATACTTTTATAAATAATTGATATTTGAATAATTTTTTATAAATATTATTTGAATAATTTTAAATTGTGATTCAAAGCGGGGAGCAGTCGTATTCAAAATAAATTAATCATTTAGAACATTTAAAAAATGCTTTTAGATAGCTTATAACGGCAATTTAATTAAGAATTTTTGCTGTCTGGTTATACTTTTTCATCAAAACAATGCTTAATCAAATTGTTGTTGTATTAAATAATGCATTATTGAAATAAGGAAAAGATTTTATTTGCATGGAAAGAATCAATTCATTGATGACTATTATTCAGTAATCAATAATAATAATAATCAATTCATTGACAAAATAATCCCAAGTGGAACAGAATATAAATCGATTCACAATAAAATAAGCAGATTATAACGATAAAATGGTTTAAGTGAAAATCATGACATAATTTTCAACAATTCAGTGAGGAAATGGCATTTCATTTTATTGCCACAGTATTTAAATCTGCTGAAATTCAGAAAATAATGGCAAATTTATCTTTTTCTTCATTGTAAATGTACGAAAAACTTTATAGTAATCATTCACAATTTAGTTACGTAATTTGCCTTAATATTAATTAACATTATTAACAGGCAAACAATTCAAAATTTATTTGAAATTTTTTAATTAATTATTTGCGAGATTCATTTAAGGGATTACTCCATTAATTTGTCATTTCCTGCCATTATTTTTTATGTTTTCTACCATTACCACCTAATCATTTTCGTCTATTTATAAGGGCGTGTGTGCCACAGGTTAGGAACCTCTGCTCCGTTTAATCCGGCCTGCGTTTCTCGTCCTGTATTCATAGGAAAATTTGACTTGCTTTTGTCTCTACTTCTTTCCTTAATAGAAAGTGCGCATGCTGAATTTTAAATCACCCTAGATAATTATAATTCTTTAATTAGTATATATAAACAATCTGTGGATATTCACACTGAAATACAACCAAGAATATCTTTACCGCAGTTTTCATCTTTCAAGGCTCCGCACTTTTCCTACATTGATACTGAGTACGTGTAATATTTTAAAATTATTTAATCAAAAAAAGAAAAACAACAAAAAACAATATAAAATCGATATGACAAATATTTTTATTTGTTTCTAAGTCATACCGCCCATTTTAAAAATATACTTGAATGCCAATTATATTTTTCTGAACCATGTTACCTCCTCAACGTTTTAACCGTCAAGGAAAATCAATTAATGACACATCAAAAATTTGAAAGAACTCTTTTAGTGCATCAGAAAGTGCATGAATATTAATGTAACATTTCTCTTTAATTAACACTAACACGAACACAAAATTCGATTCTTTCAAAAGCTAAATATCAAAGCCGTTAATTTGTTTGAAGAATTAGTTAGAATAAAGCTTTATACCTTTTTTTAAATAAAAGCAATCAACAAACGAGGTTTCATCAATCGCGCTCAGAATTATTTAATTGAAAATAACTCACCAATAAATAAACTCCGTTCCGTTTTAGGAAATTTTTAATTACTGCCAGTTAGAGTTTAAATAGATTCTGATGAAAAGAAATCTAATTTTAGATCCAATTCAGTTGCAGGATTCCCTATTCCAAATAAGTATCTGCACACAGTTTATTTAAAGGAATTTTTTTTAAAGGAAGGATCGTTGTCTTAAATTTCGCAATTCCTCTGATTTAGAAAGAATTTGAACTTTTTATAAATTTTAAAAATATCGACACAATATAATAAAACTATTTTGTGTCTGTTTATGGTGCATTTTTGGGGGGAAAATGTTTTTAAATAATTTTATAATCAGAAGAAATAATTTTAGTGGACTTATGCAGAATCTTTCTATTTCATTCAAATGGTAGCAAAAATTGTTTTTATATTTTTTTCTCCTAAAGATCGCATTTGGAATGAAAAAAAAATAAGTATTTTCCTTTTCTAACTAAATCATGATTTTTCAAAATTTCAATTTTAAAATGCTTATGTTTAAGGGTTGTCTTGCTATCCGTAAAATGCGCCCTGCGACATAAGTAAAGCAAAAGTCACTCGTAAATCTCAGCAGGACAAACCTTCAGATTTAGAGCTACCACATTTGGCATACAATTACTTCACGTTGTTACTTTGGCAGATACTTAAAACACCAAGCTTACTTTGGCGTCTTTTTCGTTTAGCTCGTGATATCCCAGTTCTTTGATATGCTGACAACCAGATGTTTATGTGAAGTTGCGTTAAGACAACATGCATATATGTGCATTATTTTGTAATTTGGTGATCTTTATACTAAAACTTAATAAAAGAATATAAATTTTTGAATGCATATCATTATTTAACAATGATTAAGGCAGACTGAATGGAAATTATATAGTCAGTCAACACTGACTGATGTTGTCTGAGCGGAAGAACAAAGTCAGTCAATGGTGATTGACGAGGTACGAAATGAAAGTATACGGTCACTCATCTTCGACCAACGCTGTTCGAAAGGAAAATTCAGTGTCACCCACTGGTGACTGACGAGGTACGAAATGAAAGTATACGGTCACTCATCTTCGACCAACGCTGTTCGAAAGGAAAATTCAGTGTCACCCACTGGTGACTAATTAAGTACAAATTAAAAGTATACTCTCAGTCATCAGTGACCGATGCTGTCCGAACACACATAGCACTGAACGCGTAAATCGACATGCTAAATTTTTCCCTCAATAAATTCGAAGCATATTATTGCACAAAATTATTTTCCCACCATTTTCATTTTCGGTGAAATCAATTCTATAACATTGCAATTATTTTTAGATTTTAATAAATTTTTAATTATGTTTTTACAACAATTCTGTGCATTTTTTTAATTACTGCGTTTATATACATGTGTATTACCATCATATAAAATGTATTTTTTTCGCACATTATGGTTTTTATTTATTAAAAATAAAATCTGTAAAAATATATATAAAGGTAGACGAATCAGCCAAAAACATTATCATGCTACCATGTTTTGCACTACAGGTTCGAATTCATTTTTTTTTCTTTTTGCATAAAAAACATTTGTTTTCCTCATAAAAAAAATTCAGACAGAAATTACATATTTTTATAACCATCAGTATTTTTTTTCTGTATTGAACTTAATCAGTATTCTTGAATAAAAACTAGAAAGTAAATTGGATTTATTATAAGGTATCCGTATTTATTCGAAGGTTCCAAATCTGAAACCCACTTTCATCAAAGATCCATTGTATATGTGGGTTTGCAGCATTTTAAATTTGCCAACGAAGATTACAGCTTTCCTTTGGAGTTTATAAAACTTTGGTAAACCGGTAATGGATCTGGTATCATCCTCATAAGTTGAAACGTGATTTGAAATGTTGAAGTTCATCTCAAAATAACCCGTATGCTGCATCAAAACGAGATCTAAATGTATTTAAACTAAATTAAGCAAAAATTATTAAATAATGTAATAATTTACCTCCTCCTCCGTTCTAAGTGCAAAAATGTGTTCACCAATTGAAATTTATGAAAATAATTTGTGAATTTTAAGCTATTCTTCTACGAATATGAAAGAAATTCATTTGATAGTGTAGAATGATATTCAATGCAGTAAATAAATATACGCATCTTTCCCATCTTAGCAAATTGATCACACCCAGCAATACCAACATTAAAGGAAGAACATTTATCGTCATTTAAATGATATATCCCAGATCTCTCTCAAGGACTAATTACGTCATTTCTTACATAAAAAAGGTTGCATCTGAATTATTAGGTCCAAGTAAAAAAATGGAGGTAAATTCTTATCGAATTGCTTTCATGCAACCGGATAAAATATAATTTTTTATTTTCGGTAAATATCAACCCGTGTATTAAAAAAAATGATGCATGAATGATTTTAAATAATCACAGAACTAGTAGATTACATATATGAAGTCATTTTATTTTAAAATAATCAATGTAGATTTACTTAATCTGACCACAGTTCAAGATGCCGAAGCTAATCCCCAAAGTAGCCCAATTTCAAGCAGCAACATCCATATATTTCTGTAAGCGTTCGTAAAATATTCGTTCAGTGAACGGAAATTTAATAAGGACGATTTTCATGTGGAAAGAATGGATCAAGTTCTTTATGTGCTGAAGTTATTAAATTCGCTTTTATCTGAACAGGCGGACAGACAAACTTTCTTTCAATGCATTTCACTCAATATTTAAGAGAAATCTACACTTCGGTCTTACGGTTATGCACCAAATTTTATCCATGCAGCTCAAAACGAGTTTTTCAGTTATCGTGTTCACACCATAATGCCAATTTTTTTTTTTTTTTCAAATTCATTTGCTTAAAAAAAAAACAAAAAAACTTTTATTATTAAATATTCAATTGAAGCATTTTTTTTTGTTAGCTACAAATCTACAGGCAGGCAGGTTATGTAATATTAATACAAAAATACCATTTTAACCCACCAATGGATTATTTTGGGATTTATACGTTTGGAAATCAGTTCATTTTCTGATGCGTCCCGCAGTTTTCACAATTAATATGTGTATCTTTTGCTATTAAAAATACGAATTATGCCATGCTGTAATCAAGTAACATATAACGCTACTCTCATTTTAAAAATATTTGGACTTGTTCTCAAAAGTTAAATATAAATAAAGATTTTAGAAAAACAATCAACATTCAGAGGGATAATATGTGAATTAGCGAATAAATTTACATCACGTAACATTTTGTTGATATGTGAAACCAAACGTAATAGAAATTGAGGATGAATGAAAAGAAGATATGGGGTGACGGTGGATGGAGTACTTGAACTCGACGGTTCTTAACTTCCACATTTAAATCCATGTTAAAATAAAAATGTACATGATAAATACAATTAATTAAATGACAAATGAAATTTACAACAAAAGTTAAAAGCAATTTAGCATAACATTAGTGAAGAAAAATTTTAAGTAGAGGGGGGGGGATGATGTAAAAAAGAGAAGCAAAAAAGAAAAAAAGAGAGAAAGAGAAGGAATTTACTTTACAACAAAATTATCGACAAAATCGGTGGAAAGGAAAATAAAAAGAAAGATGCTTCTTTTTAGACTTCATAAATAACTATGAAATAGCAATAAGATGGCATCTCTGAGGACTAATTTTAAAACAATCCCAGAAAAATGACCAATATAAGAGCATTTTATTCAAACCTAATAACCATTAAATCAATTTAAAGACATAAACATTGAAATAATTGATGATATAAGAGCTATGAAAGATGAAATGAAAACGAAAAAAATTAAAACACTTTAAATCTTTTGTAATAATCATATAAGGAAGTAACAATTTTTTTTTTTCACAATTGAATGAAAATGGGATCATAAGAAATGCAACTAATATATAACTATTTGTTTCAGATAATAAAATCCATTGTATTTCTTTTTGATAAAATCTTTAAAAAAAATTGACTACAAATCTAAAATAATAATAATAATAATAATTTCAAAAAACTCAATATACAGATATTTCAAATAACACTAAAACAATTCACAAAAATTAAACATCTTCATGCTTTGGTTTTTAATTAGAGAAAAAGAATACGAAATTAAATACTTGGGGAAACAAAGAGACAAGGTTAATTTTCAATTAAAAATACCGTTGGAAAATATATAAAATGTTTATTTTTAGTTCTTAAAAAAAAGAGCGACGGAATAGCATGATAATTATTTGCGAATTTTCTCATATTTAAAACAAATTTTTAGAAGGTAAAATGTTGTGCTATAATATAACCTGAAGCTATAATCGAAAATATTATAAATAACACTAATTTTTATACAATTGTATATTTATTATTTTCCATCTTTTTATGATGCTTATTGGCATTTTACAAAGCATATTACCAGTTCCAGAAATCACGGCCAACATATTTGATTTTATTTTCATGAAATAGTTAACCTTTCAAATATTTTCTAACATTTTTTAAAAATAAAGAAGTTAGACTTCGTCAGATGGCAACAATAAGATATTCTGAAATTTTCATAATTTTTTTTCATTTTATCTCATTTAAAAAAGAATTAAAAATTGCTTTAAAAAATATCATTGTTTTGGTTCCTTGAATTCAACAACAGCAGATCGAAAACGCTTTAGGACCAAGAAAATAAACTATTTGGGAATGATTACCTATTAGGTCAGATCAATTCAATAGGTCAAAAAGTATCGGCACATACCGTAAAATTGGCGTAATTTCTGCTTTCCATAACTTATTGAAATTTTAGAATAAAGAATATCAATCTGTATTTTGAAGAGAAATCATTGATTTAACCCTCCGTCAGTCGCAATATCTCATAGTTTCACATGCCAGCTTAAATTAACCCACCTTCTGCACTTTTTTCTTTTTTAAACGCATTAATATTTGAATTTTCCCCACAAAATCGGCATTTCGATGCTCATTCGACCTAATTATTTTAGTAAGAAATGTAAACTTTTTTATAACCGAATTAGAATAATCTAGAATACATTTTGTACTTATGGAAAGACAATTTAAGAGAACTAGGAACATTCGTATCTTCAAAAGAATTTATTTTTCAATTTTTGTCTAATAAAATAGAAGGCATTGATTACAAAAATGTATAATTTGTAAAAATTTAAAAAGTCGAAAGTTTATGAATAATTTTTTAACAATGAATCTGATAGAAGCTCCTATAACAGAAAGATAAGAGATTTTTGCCTTTTTCTGGGAATTTTTTTTTCTCTAAATTTCGATACGCAAAGAAAACATTCTGTTCATTGCAATAGTATGAAACTTTATGCAAAAAATATTTGCAAATATTATACGTCCATTAAAATTTTTTTTACATTTTTCTACGTAATAGTATTACACTTTATAGGGTATTTATCATGAAAAATATCATTTATATTTTATATTTTCAAGTTATATGAAATTTATTAATTTTTTTGAAATTTTTATTATTAGGCTATTTAAATGAAAATATGTTTACTGTAATTAAACTTATGCTTATATATTATATTAATTTTGGAGTTATTTTATTTAGAATTCTTTTTTCTACCAATTTGAGATTATTAGCTTGGAAATTATCGCATCGAAACACATATTCGATTTGCCATTAAAAATTAAACAATTTTTTTCTATCAAATTTAAATGCACATGCAAAAAAAAAAAAAAAATCTTTATTTGCAACTGAAAGTTCGACCATTTTCATTGTCGAGAAATGTCCAGTTCTCTTAAGGATGAAAAATAATTACGAATAACGGAGGGTTCAAGCAAGATACTTTTTCTTTCCATTCATGCACCTGTCAATAAAAAGCCCACAATTTTTGTATGGAAGTCATAAAAAAGCAATATTTACCTAATTATCATAACAAGCAAATACTGTTTATCCATACACCAACTCGTAAACATCCTCGGGTGGCGCACAACAAAGATGACACCCCGAATATTCCAATAACTTACCACAACAGAGAGATGGAGGCGACCCACTGAGGGAAAAAAACGCACCCATCCGACACTCAGCGAAACCATGAACTCGTTATTCTACATTATGCAACAGCATGATGAAGGCGAATAACCCTTCCCCCCTCTCCCTCTTCTTACCCATTTATCACCGTCAATCAAAACTCCGGCGGCAGAGCATCAAAAGGAGAGGGGAGATTGTGACGTCACCACACCTGCACAACCCCATTTGTTCTTTTTCTTCTTCGTTTTAATCTTCTGAATGAGTGGAAAAGTTTTCCTTATGCAAATTCCGGCTACACGCGTTCCTGCCGCTCAATGTAGCGTGACATCCTGCTTTGGCGAATGAGGGTCAAGGCCAACACCGTTCACTCACCCCGTCTCACTCCTGAGACGCATTCTTTTTAACCGCATTATTTGATCCGCTACTTGTTGATTGTGTTTTGTTGCCATCCCTTTTGACTTCACCTTTGGCGCTGGAATGCGAATGGATTAGTTTTTGAGACATTTTTCTTTCTTCTGTTTCGTCTTTTTTTGGGGATAGAAAAAGATATTTTGTTGTTTTTTCGTTCGTTCCCTATTTTTTTTTTTTTTTTTAGTGGCATGCACGTGAATTGAGAAGGTCAAGTATTTGGTAGGGATTACTTTCGGATTCCTTGGGTTTATAACCCGTTTTTGTTTCGCTACTGCTGTTTCGATTTGTTTTTTTAAAACAAAAATCCTTAAGTAGAAGCTCGTTTATAGTTTTCTTCTCTTGGAAACTTGAACGGGTTAAAAAACCAATTTTCTTCTTTAAATATAAACATATTACTTTAACAGATATTCAAATTAAAAACATTAAATAAATATCAAAAAATTGTGTCTTCTATATTGTTTGATGTCATATTTGTATAATAAACATTCCCGATTCTTCTCTCAAACTTTACCTTAAGTATTTAATATGCCTGCATGGAGCAATAACAGTTAATAAATGTAAAAAAGGTGCTAACACTAGGTGAGGCAGAGAGTGTACATCACTAAGAAAGTCATGAAAGAAAAAAGTATTAATACGTATCCAACTATGTTTGGTAAAATGGTTTTGGTATACAATGACGTTAATGGTAATTGATATACAGACAATAATTATTTTTTTTCTCTCTGTTGCTGATTGGAAATCACCTTGACTCACTTTCACTAACAAACGGGGGAAAAAAGCTAAAATTTTTCAGATTTTTGCAATTGTAGGAATATTGATTGTTAAAATTCGAGTCAACGTATTGACCGCTCTACAGTAACTTTTCTATTATTATGCCAAATTATCATCCTAAAAAGGAAGAAAAAAATTAACCTTTAGATAGAGAGAGAAACAAATATTAAAATCTCTCCTTTTTTTTTAAAATGAGGATTTTGGTTTTGAAAACAAAAACAGAAAAATGCCAATTCACTTTTCATATCACTAAAGGACAAAATCTGCGAATTCTTTAGATCGCCCATGTTGTTAATACTTCATTTATTCTCTTATTAATGATAAATCCAGATATATCATATGGAAAATTGGGCTAAATGCCGACATGATTTTCGTATGTTTCTCTTAAAAATAATTAAGAAAAGTGCAATTTATTTATTTGTCTACAACATGAATTTTTTAAAATTTTAATTAGCATATTTTAATTAAAATACTTATTGAATTTCAGCCGCAACATTATTAAAGGCAGCACAAATTCATGTGCTGAAATTTGTAATTCGCCCACTCCTCCTACAATATACAATAATATTTTATTAAAATCGAAATTCCCATTCTTCAGGTGTTGGGGAAAAAGGATAAATTGTGTCCGATTCCGGCTGGTGAAAAAACTAATCATCCAGTTCAGGCGAGGAAGAGCATTTAAAGTCAGGTCTATTGAAAAATTTCGTTGAAGCTTTCTTAATATAAACCAAATCCATCGGATTCATACTTCATTCGTTTGTGATTACAGTACACTCCCGAGATCCGGCCTAATGTGACGGATAGGCCAAAGTTCTATGAACTATTTCCCCAATAAAAGAAGACAAATTTTTTTTATACCAAAACTCACTGTTATGATACGTATTTTCTTATTTCTTACTGAGTGCTAAGCCATCCATTCATTTCAAGCCGTGCAGAATGTGAATGCGGTCGCTGCCTATTGAATTATAGAAGCAGTTGCTGGTAACGTGTTGAGTTAAAATAGAATGCCCTGCACTGGGAATTTATATATGTTAATATACTTCACTGCACATTTCAAGAATTTATAAGAGAAAAAAATTAATTAAAAGATATTAATTGTTTACATTTTAGTATATATCCTGTAATGCCTATCTTAAAGAAAATTGACTCAAACTGATTTCATTTTTCACTGACAAATAATAACACAGATATAAAAAGGTATACTCTAAGATATGAGTGAAAACGTAAAGTTTCTAGTTTTTGAAAAAAACTCTTAATAGATGATTGCTTCTACTTTTTAGCCCGCTTCCAATGTCTTGGCAATGTTGCCAATGCAACGCCTTGATTTCCTTCTTTCATTACTATAAAAGAAAACTAGACTAGTTATGAACCGGATACTGGAGAATGTACTGTATACGAAAGTACAACTTTTCCAATCGACATCTAATTGAAATAAAAATTCAAAATGCATCAGCAAATTTCAAGCCATGATTTGTCAAAATTGATATAAGTATACTTTAATTTCGATTCTTTTTTTTTTAATCCTTAGGATGCGCAATCGATTGATAATTCTAAAAATCTATTATGCTGTGTTTACTGAATATGGAATCTTTCTCAGGTATCTTCGAAATGATAATGATCGTGTAAATTTAATCATGTTTTAATCTATATTAAAGCTAGGTCAGGAGTGTCTTTTTTTTTTTTTTTTTTTTTTTTTGCTGAACTGAAATCCGCTCTTGATCTTAAAAGAGAAGAGTAGAGTTGCTTTGTTTCTGAGTACACTCGGCTTCTACAGGAGGAAAATAAATAAATAAACCGAAACTTTTATGAAATTTTATTACTAAGGATCGAAATGGCAATTTATTCATTCAAGAATGCATTTAAATGAAAATAAACGTTATAGAAACGTAATTTTGCGTTTTAATACATATTTAATCATATTACAAACATAGATTTTTACTTCAAATTAATTGAAATCGAAATAAAGACATGCCTCCTCTTTTTTCATTTTGTCGTATAAAAAAAAAGAAAGTATTATAATATTTTTTTTAAAAAAAAAATCGAGATTTTGATAAATCCCTATGCTTCAAACTCCCTGAATTCAAGCAAATACATTTTTGGAATTTGTCTGCAAACACAATAACTTAAAAGCGCTTTGAACTACACGGATGCAATTTGGTAAAAAAAAATTCGTTATACTACATTTGTAAATTTATATAAAAGTTTGTATGAAATCCATTCATCTAAGTCCAGCTGTTCAAGTGAACTAGGTAACTATGAAAGATGACAAATATTGACAAATTCTGAATCAAATCTTGTATCTTAAAGGATTGTTCATCTGTCGATCTGTACTTTCGCATCATAAAAACACGATAACTCAAAAACGCAATGACATCAATAAGTGAAATTGAGCATGTGATCTTCGGAATATAATTGTGGTTCTATGATAAATTTTGATTTGAATCGGTCGAAAAAAAAAGGCGTAACAAATATATTTTCCGCTTTTAAGTATTTATGTATTAACCACATGCCAGAGATTAATTGTAAAAAAAAAATGCTTAAAATTACTTGATCGATTTACTAAAAATACTGTATCTATATTTTATAACTATTGTCCTTCAATGCATTCAAACATTTACAGATTCATTCAAAATTCAAAATTGTATGCGGGGTGCGTTGTTGATGTTGATAACACATTTATTAGAGAGTGTGCAGGAAAGTTTTGAGAGGAACATTACTATTAGTTGCAATATGTACTTGATAAGCACTTCAATACGCGTATATCCTAAAAACGTATTTATTGTTGCACATGCTTTTGCCCATTTGTCCAAAACAAAATAAATAATATAATAAATAATAATAATAATTAACTTGAATGGATGCATGGGATTAGCCTAATTTTTTGACTTTCTATTTTAGATTGTAAAAGATTCCGAATCAACCCCAAATCGAGAGTCCTGCGCTATTTCATTTATTACCAATAATCAGTTCATTTTGAACAAAAAAATGAATTATATTTTTAAAAATTTTGTTTCTGAATTTTTTAATTCTTTTCTGCCACTTTTGATATATATAGAGGGATATAAGGACTCTTGTAGAATTAATGTTGATTAATCAATCTGGAAAAAAAAATCCTAAAAACAATAGCAAGGAGTATAATTTATATTCTTTTATATCTTCCTGATTTTATTATTATTTTTAATAATTAATTAATTAATTGCTTATTTGTTCTTTTTATCTTACATTTTTTGGACTTGGTCCAATGTTACTCCCTATACACCTTTGCCGGCTTCTCCATATGAAGTATAGTCCCTAATATCGTTTAATCCTGCTCTCATCCCCCCCCCCCCTCCCCTGCCATGGTCCCAAGGGTCAGTGGGACCAAGCATCGAGCGAAGTTAGGCATAGATCAAAAACAGTAATTGGATTATGAAATGTATCCCGTATTTTTTCTATTCTGTAACAGTTTCTGTGAAGGCATACATTGGTCCTCAGTAGAATGCCTGAAAAAAATCTCACCCTACCGATTAAAGTATAATCTTAAGAAATTAATTCAATAAAGCCAGTTAATTATTAATGAGTTCGGTCGCAGATTTTCGAAGTTTAAAATGATTTTATATAAAAAAGAAGCTATTCAAGTTCCACAATGGCACAAGAAAAACTACCAAATTTTTTAAAGAAAATTAACTATGCGAAGTTTAGTTTAGTTATATTAACTTCCATTTTTAAAGCAATGCTAAGGCTATTTTGAGACGGAACTCTTAATTCTGAACTGCGGTCAAACGCCGAGGATGACGCCAGGATTGGCACTCCTGCTCCAAGAGTCCATGCCACACCAGCGTGGGTGCGCTTAGTCCTCGACGGGCTTGCTTACACGACGTTTTTTCGGTGGAAACGGAACTCGAATCTAAAGCCCTGCCATTCAGAAGCTCAGACTTTACCACCAGGTCACCGCAGCCCACAAATAACGCGAAAAATTAAATTCAAGTGAGATAATAAAGTATTTCCTGAAATTTAAGCAAAGAAGATAAAGTTTTATTTTGTTCTCCTTTTGTACTAATATTAATAAGTTTTAAGTTATTATTACTTAGATAATAGTAAATGTTGTAAAGATATCTTTCAAACATTAAAAGTTAATTTTTCAACAATATTTATTTACTTTTCTTTTAATGCGAGCCATCCTCTTCCTTCATGACCAGGATTTCGAAATCAAAAGGGGGGAGGGTTGCTCTGATGGAGCAGGTGATTGGAACGCCCAAAGAAAATTTGATCTCTTTACAATAACTCAATATTATTTATTTCAGAATCTTAATATTTCCAAAGTTTGTTCACTGCAAGATATCGAACCCTTCATAGATCCATTTCATTCACTTCTCACCCCACCCCTTTTTCTAATTGAGTCTGTATCAGACAGAAGTCGGGGCAGGTGCGCGCATGGGGAGGGAGGGAGAGGAACAATAATAGAGGAAAAAATAGAAAATGGATCGTTCCGAGATGTTGAACTTGAAATATGTGGGTCGTCTGCGAAGCAGCAACAAAAGTAGCAAGAAGCGTGCCGTTATCAGGCAGGTCGTCTGTCCACAGGCATCGTCCGGTTAGACAACCCTTTACCTCCGCATACCAGAAGAGGGGGGAACATCCGTATTCTGATTGTACCAAAGGGATCTAGCAACCGATAAGAAAGGGATGTTCCAAGAAAGATGGTTTTCAGGGTCGGGGTGGATTTTCAGCATTAATCCAAGATTTTTTTTTAAGAAAATACAATATTTCAGGATGTGGGAAGGTATTTATTCCCCTCGGGTCAGTTATTTAGAGGGGTGGATTGATGACTAGCTTAAGTGGAGGCGTTCAATTGGGTCAGTCGGTGGGTGGAGGAATGTGAAAAGTATTTTTCTCAGAAACCAGTGTAGAGTATCGAAATTCAGACGTCCAAACTCTCTCAGATTCAAACTCGAAATCCATGCTCGAAAAATAAGTAAAGAATTCTGGAAAATGCCTCCTCCCTTTGAAGAATTTGATAAAAAACTAGGCACAGTTCAACAGCTTCGAAATAATGATTACAAATTTTATCCATGTAAGATGTTTCGTTTTTCTATTATCATGTTCCTATAAAAAGGAAGGAAAATTTATCCTGCATTTTTGCCGATAGATTTCTGACTAGAGGAAAGCTGTCTAAGAGAGGTTTCAAGATGATTGATTAAAAAAAAAATATTAAGTTAGTCAGAGATTATATTCGAATGGAATTGTTAAATGAATGAAGTTCTAAAATATTATTCATTTCTGTATTAATAATAAAATATTAAGATAATATTAATATTTTGTAAAGTAAATTTGGTCAGGTTGTTATATATTTAATTACGTTCACTTAGTTAGCACAATGCATACAAAAACCTAAGTTTCTATTTATCTGTAATTTGGCGCATTTGGCGACAGATCGGCTCTTGGGGATTATTGGTTTTAAAAATTCTAATTAAATATTTTATTCCACATGGATTAATGCCATCCTCAGAAAAAGTTGTATGCTTCAAATTTTGATATTCATATTACTACAGAAGTCTTACAACGTTCTGCTCATTATATCACGCTTTCATCTAATGTTTTTACCTTCTGCTCTAAAATTTGAACTTTAATTTGAAACGGAAATGCTTACACATCAAATAATAGAAAGATATTTTTGCTGAAGCCAAAAATATGAGTACAGGAAAGAGATTCTTTTAGCACAGAGATCTTATGTGAATTACAGAATATTATTTTATAATTTATACACTATTTCAGGATTATTATATAAAAATGCATTTAATATTATTGATATATTATTCTATAAGGGATTTAAATTACTTAAGAAATTTCATATTTTTTTTCAATCAATATATGTACAGCTGAAAAAATTTGAAAGCTAAATTTTACACAGTCATTCGACCCTATGAATCATATTCATTAAAATATTCTTGGCACACCAATTTTTAAATTTAAAAAAAATATTTCAATCTTCTTGCGACGAAATTTGACTAAGTTATAAAGAAGTGAGTATCATTATTTAAGAACAATAAAAAATTTCATTATTTTAGGCCAATCAGCCTTGGAGAAACTCTAAATGCATATAAACGTATTTTTCACAAGGTAGTCAATGGAATTTTTTTTTATTTGTAAAAACAGTGATACTTAGATTTCCATGATTCAAATAAGTTTTTGTTATAAAAGAGTGGAACCTTTTTCCTAAGCGCCTCAGAAAATACTTTATTAATTAAATCTCATAGGTTCGAGGGTCTATACAAAAATTAAAAATTCTACTATTCATCAGAATGTTTATAGACTCAAAACACATAAAATACAACCATTTATTTTGTTTAGACAATTTTTCTAATGGGATGTGTATGGCTATTACTAACAATTCAGAAATTAACTGTTGGCTCCCTGTTAGAGTGGATAGATATTAAGCCATGTTTGATTTAAAATTAAATTACTAATTGATATTATAGGTATTTAAAAGGCCACATATAACTTTTTCTTGCTTTTATTTTTTAGAAAATGTTACATTTAGTATTTATTTCATTTCAAACAGACATGTGCTGAAAACAACATTTTTCTAGGTTTAGTTGGCAGTGAGAATTGACTTAATCTTTCAGCTTGAGTTTTTACCAACGTGCCACGCGGTGATCAAAGAAGTGTTCTTCACGCAAGCACAACGTGCTTATACAGATTAAATTTTATTTTTACTTTGTGTGAAGTATATTATTCAAAAATATGCTTAAAATATATATATTTTTTAATTTATATAAAAATTGGTACTATTTGAAAGATATTTTTTTATTTCATTTTAAGATGAAGTAAAAATTATTTTTATGTAATTCTTTTCTGAAATAAAAGTTTTTAAAATTTCAATTTCTATTAAAGTTTTTTTTAATATTAATTTTAAAAAAAGCTGAAATTTTGCTTATATTTAAAATTAATTGAATGTAAAAGTACTATTGTTGGGAGAGTGCAAATATATATTAGAGCTATACATTCCCACTCTCCCAATATATATATATATATATATATATATATATAATCTGAGCACTTATGATGTTCATGGCCTTGCCAAACGTCAAAAACATGGGGTCAAGAAGGGTAAACGCTTATATTTGCCAGTAGTATCGGAGAGATCTTTCAGGTTCATTAAAATTATATCTTATCTGTCGATCGCTCCATTTTTTTTTTAACAAGATCAATCGAATGATATAATAACAGTGAAGAACACGATAAATTGCAACAGCCTAGAAAAAAATTAGCATTGTCTTTTATATGAAAATTTTATATTTTTTAAATTAAATTTTAGATGAAATCTGTCAAAGAGACATTGTCTGTTTGCCCACATGAACGAACATACGTTAGTAACTTAGTGAATTAGAAAAATGAAATCCGGCATATGTTTGATCATCGAATTGTAGATTTATAATTAAATTTATAGATATCGATTGATCTATTCGGGAATATGTGGTCTGAATAACACCAAAATTTAATAAGCTAACTAGATAGCTTATAATATATGTTTTTTTAAAAAATATGTAAATTTTATCCAGTTTTCGATATGCGATGTGGAGGATTGGGGTGGGGAAACGGAGTGCTTGAAATCAACACTATTGACCACCAAGCATAACAGGTGAAAAGAATAATGGTATTTATAGCAATGAGATTACAGAGTAACTATGACTAATCCATCGAAGAATTGTTTGTCAGCTTGTATGGGAACATAAATGCAAGACAGTTGAAATTTGACACGTGTTCGTGTCACCAAAACTGAATATCATCCGAGGTGATTAATGGTAAAATGTATAAAATACACTCTCAATTACTCTCATTATACGACGAACTTAAAAAATAAAAGCTCCATTTTTTTAGCTGTTTGATAGAGTGGTTGGAAGAATGCTCCCGCTTATGAAGGATAAAAAATGTGCTGTCATCGTCAAAAAATGTGAACTCGAGATTTGACGAATCATCAGTTTTACACCACCGTAAGTTCGAAAAACACGCTTTTGGTATTTATTATGTCTGTCTGTCTGTGACAATAATAACTTAAACTGAGCTTTGAGCTACACGAAAGAAATATGGTTTAACATCTTTTCACCAAATACATTTGTGTCGTTATATCGGTGTTTCTGCGACAATGATTACTCAAAAATTCTTTGAGCTAGACTAATGAAATTTGATATGTGGTCTTTATACCATATTTATAGATTTCTGCCAATTTTTGAGCAAAATACATTCAAAGGAAGTCTATCTGCCCGGCTGTCCAAATGCAAGTTAACAAGATAACTACAAAAAAGAAGAAAACTAGATGGATAAAAATTGCTATACAAATTTAACATCTAAGGTGAAGATACCTATCAAATTTTGAACCAAACTCGATAACGGGTTAAACGTCTTTCGGAGCTGGTACTTTCAGAAACATATCAAAGTGATAATTTCAAAAACGCAATGACTTAAATATATCAAATTTGATATGGGATTTTGTGAAAATTAATTTCTTGGATACTATTCTTGGTTCTTGGATACTATTTACTACATGCCAGGGTAAATCGCCAAGAAATTCCCCAAACATCACAAAATAGATTCAGTAAAAATGCTACACTAACGCCAAAATTTAATATGGCATAAATACTGTACGCCAATGCCATGCAAGATGTTCTCTGCCTTATTCAAGGACCACAATTTTTTGAGGGAGGGGGATATAGGATAACACCTTTATTAAAAAATATACGAGAAAGTTTTAGGGAGACCAAACTGATTGGCTTTTTCTACACTCTATCGTTATTTCAAGTTGGTATAAAATCTCGATTACTCCACCAACCCCAAATGTCTAGTCACTTTAGTTAATGGTTAGATTATATTTAGGCTGCCGATTTTTCATCTGATCGAAATCTGCTTAGATGCATAGAATTTTGCCATTTTAACCTGTGACTAGAGATAACGAGATCAACTCATAATCTGTTCCGAAATGGAGTAGAACAATAAATCGCCTTACAGAGATTGGAATGCGGTGTTTACAAAAACATCCAGCTGTGGATGAATAACATTTCAACCAGTTCAGGAGTAATTACGCAAGTTGGACAAAAAGACTTTGTCTCCTTTATCTTCATTTAATCTGGATAAATGTTCACTGTTTGCTCACAAGATCTCAATCCCTGTGAGATTGAGATCCTGTGAGCAAACAGTGATTTAACAAATTTGTGTATTTCAAAAAATGTATCTGAAATATATGCATGAGTAATATGTACAATTTACAATTTAGTAACTCCTTAATAGCTCATTTCTAATTTATTAGTGCTAAGCATGTTACCAATTTTAAAAAATGCTTTAAACTGCATAGAGAATTATTTTTTCTTTTGTTTTAATCAGGAAATATGAAAAAATGCGAAGTCTGTATTTTTATACAGTTTCTGAGTCCTGTTAGTAATTTAGTGAAATATTCTTATGACGTCAATATTTTAAACAAACAAGTCTCATTCTGTAATGGAAGATGATCGAATTATAAGGGTCTGCACCTCACCAGGACCACGGTGGCCTAGTGGTAAGGTCTCGACTGCGGAACCGGAGGACTTCGGGTTCAAGACCCGATTCCAACGATGAACCTTCGTGTAAGTGGGTCTTAAGGCGTCGAGGCTGAACATTTTCCCGCTGGTGTGGTGCAGAAGTTTGTAGGGGGGATGCTAGCTCAAGTGTCGTCCCCGTCGTCTGGCCGCGGCGCAAAATTACGATGGCCGTCTCAAAATAGCCCTAGTATTGCTTTAAGAAAACGGGACGTTAATATAACTAAACCAAAAACTGAGTATCACTAAGTTAAGTCTTCATGAAATGTATTCTATGGCTAAATAAATTTTCTTTGAGGTAGATGTTGAAAAGTCTAAAATCTACCATAACAATGATATTCTAAGTTTCACAAGTCGGTCAATTTTAGCCCCAGAAGTCTACAACCTTTTTTTTTTTTAAATGTTAATCTGTCAAGGATATTTTATAAAATTTAGATTCCAAACTTTTTTAGCAATACATTTATTGACCGAAACAACATAAAAACAAAACTCTTCGCGTTATTTAAAGCATTTACTTTTCAATTACAAATATATATCTACCTCTAGTGGTTTATAAATGAGATTATGATATGAGTGGCCTTCTCGCAAAACTTATAAATGTATGGATTTAAATTCTTATAATCAAACAAATTTTTTTTCATCTCTAAAAAGAAATAGTTTGAAAAAAAAAAAGTATTCAGTTCTGAAACCTTATTTTTCAGTTTTCAACATGGCTGGTATTGTCTTTTGAGTTAGTTTCGGCAAATAAGAGTTTCTTTTTGAAGCAGCAAGAAGGCTGGTCAGGATGAAACTTACTGATTTTTGCAATGGTCAGAGTTTCTTCAAGCACGAGGATGAGAAGTCTCCAGATAAATAAAAGGGTTCTTGCTTTCTTACATGATGCAATAATGACAAATGGGTGTGCCGATGACGGGACTTGCATCCTACAAAAAGAGTTCATGTATTGGTCTGCGATGGCCATTTTATAGAGCTGGCGCATAGATCTGCGGTGGCCGTTTTATTAAGTGTTGATGCACGGATTTGCGATGGCTATTTTTTAAACAGTTTATGTATGGATCTAAGATGGCCATTTTTAAAAGTTGATGCGTGTATCTGAGATAGCCATTTAGCAAGAGATCACAATACCCGAGTCGATCGGTCATTCATAAGAAAGCTCAGCATGCACAAGAAAGTTTTCTCTTTTATGTTTAATCATGGTTAGAGTATGGGATATCAAAATTGTCATCAAAAATTTGAGGATGGTTTTTTGAAAACTGCATTATTTTCACTTCGAACACATGAAATTAATAAATATCTTATTATTCACTGTGAAATAATAAACAACCAGTTGATAGGTAAATAAAATTAACGTTTACCTACGTACAAATCATGGGCAGTGCAAGATATTTTTAATTTTTGCATAAAAAGATTTCATCAAAACGCTTTATCTGAACAGAAATATCACAAATTTTATGAGACTTCCTTAAAGTACAGTACACTCTCGACTATCCGGCTTCCTTACTATCCGGCCTAGTTTCCTTTCATCGTAATTAAATGAGGAAAACAAGGCTTTTATTAAATCACCTATTTAGGACTTTTTGAAAACCTAAAAACTGTAAGTTATTTTAAGGTTCCTTTTTCCTATCTGTGCAATCATTTATCAGTGAAAAATAAAATCAGTTTCAGCTAATTTGCTTAAAAATTAGACCTACGATTTACTTTAGTGTTTTGTTTATGTTTCCTGTATTTAAGTTGGGTATTACAGGATTTATATTAAAATGTGAGCAGTTTATATCCTTTAATTTACTTTTTCCTTTATAAATTCTTGAAATGAGCAGTGCAGTATATAAACATATAAACTACCAGTACAGAGCCTTCTGTTATAACTCGACACGTTAGCGGCAACTGCTTCTATGATTCACCGGAGGGTGGCTGCGTTCACATTGAGATAAATGATGTTGAATAATAAAAGTTGAAAGATGAACAATAATAAAAGATTTACAATTATAATTAAATATATATTTTAATTCGGTATGCACTATGAGGGGAGGGAAAATCGTATGAATTAATGGTTTCCTTTTAATTTACAAAAGTCGCATTGTTTTGGCAACCCTAAGCGATCATAGCGATCATCTCAGCAAAATAAGCCCAGTCAATTCACGTTTACTCAATGTTAAATTTTCCGGCTTTGAAGAATATTTCTAACAATTGGAAGTGCCTTAAGAAGGCATCCATAATATGCAATAGTCTCGGCATTGTATTCTTATTAAGGTCACAGAAAGTAAGTTCGTGAACAAAAAATTTTTGAAATCCAATAGCTATGTGAATGCGAGTTTTGGATGATGAAACTGTAGTTTATGGATCCGAGGACCTTCAGAGCTGAGTGTTTGGAATTCCACAGACAAAAATGGGATCCAAAAACAGATACAATCGTTTCAACTAGAAAAAATAACGAGTCGGGGAAAGAATATAGAAGTAAAAAGAAACCGATGATCACCCAATAGAAGCTTCGCCACTCTTTAGTATTCCGTCTAAATTTTGTGGATTGTTCAAATGTAGACATTCCGAAATAGAGATCTTTTGTATACACTAAAAACATAAAACCTGCCCAAATGTTATAGCTTCAGTTCTGTAAATCTGGATTCATATATTGCAATTGTTATAGTATATACTTCTACCCTTTGAGCCGAGACACGTTATTATTTTGTCAGTTTATTATTTTATTTAAATGCAATGCAGTCAACTTATCAAAGATGAATTTAGGTATTTTGCAATCCACCTAATGCAAATTATTTTAATAGGATGATTGATTTAATTTTACATTTATAACATGTTAATGAGTTTTTAAGTTAAATATTTTTTTTTTTAATTTTGAGAATAAGAATATTTTATATATCTATTACCGGGTATATTTTACATATGCAGTATTATTATATATTTTATATATCTATTACATATATATGCTTGAACATAATATTATCGAAGCAGGTTTTATAAATATTCATATAACTAAGTGAACACAATGAAATATACAGGAGTCCGGCCAATTATATTTGAGGTATTGATATTATTCTACTTTATAATTTAAAGAAAAAATATATTTTTTTAATCTTAGGTTTCTGCCCATTTGGAAATCCATCATTGCAATTTATGTTTGCAAGGCGCGATGCACTAAAAATGCATTGCGCCTATTTTTTAAAAAAATCAGTTTGCAATTTCGAATCCATTGCCAACCTTGTTGAAGGAATAATGACGCGATATTATTGGGTTGTTCGAAAAGTAATTTCGTTTTTTCCCGACAGAGGATTTAATTGTATTTTTTTGCACCCAACTTCACATTTAAGCCGTATCATTTTTATATGCTTTGAGAGCTCATATAGCAAGGCTTGTGTGTGAAAAATTCCAATTAATTCTACGCAGTAGTTTTTGGTTGGTGCCCTTTTAAATATGGAGAGCGATAAGCAGCCTTTTCGACATATCTTACTGTTTTACTACAGAAAGGGTAAAAATGCTGTTCAAGTCAGAAAGAAATGGACCGATGTGTATGGAGAAGGTGTGTTGACAGTACGCCAGTGCCAGAACTGGTTCGCTCAATTTTTTAGGCGGTAAAACCTTCACCTCAAATGAGGAGGTCAAAAACCACCTCGATCCGTTTTTTGGCAGCAAAGACCAAACATTTTATGAGCGTGGAATGATGCTACTACCAGAAAGATGGCAAAAGGTGTTGGACCAGAACGGCCAATATATAATTTAATAAAGTATTTGTTTATTATACGAAAACTGTCTTTCATTTTCACAAAAAAAAAACAAAAAAAAAACGCAATTACTTTCCGAACAACTCAATATAATTCAATATAATATAACACTCAATTATTTTTCAAATGGCGGGTCCAATTATATCTCTCACTTGATTGCCATGATAGCACAAAAAGTAGCGGGTTAGATTTGATTCCGTCACATAGATGAATCAAGCATTCGCTTGACAATGAGCTTACTTCGTTATGCAAAGTAATGATTAAATTAGACCTCATATCCTCGGAATAAGTTTTAGGGTAAATTCTCGGGATACAATGCCATCGGCAAGTCACAAAAATTTTTAAACCAAGTAAATTACACAAAACCAATAATAAAATTTAGGTTTATAAATTAAATTGCAACAAATATAAGATATAATTTTGAACTATGTAATATCAAAACCGAATTTATTTTCTTTTTTTAATCAATAAACTATTATTTGACATTTAATGAATCATCATATAACGTAGCCATGAATCGATCAATCAAATAAATGACATACATACACTCATATATGAAAAAAATTTTTTTTTTTCTCCTTCACCAAAATATATCTATTTTAAAATTAAAGAATAATTTATCTTTAATCATTTTGTTTTACTTTTTATTTTTTACTTCTTTTTAACAACCTTACTTTATCTATATTATTAAAAATGATTATGAAGTTTCATTTCTGGTACAAGATATTCAGAAAAAAAAAAAATGAAAAGAATTTTATTGGAAGAAAACGTATAATTTTGTACCACAATGATGCTTTTAAAATTTTCAAGTTTCAAATTAACAAAAAAGTTTGTTATTTGCACTAAAATTATTAACTTATTTACACCCATAATTCTTGATTAAAATTCTTAAATACTTTGAAGTAAATCCACATTTCTAGACTGAAATTCTTGAATATTTTAAAGAAAATAATGTTTAAAATTATGTACTTTATATTTTAAACATATGTGTTTATGTATTTGTATATAAAAATACGTATTTATTTTATTTTATATAATAAACGAGTAAAACAATCGCAGGAATACATTAACACGATATTTATTTTTATAACAGTGTATTTAAAAAAATAATTTAATAATTGGAAAATTAGAGAATTTATATCCGGACTGAACGAGAGAGTATAAACTTTGTAGTTAAAAAAAATGAAAAAAAATTTATAAGAAAGTATAAAAATTATTAAAATATAAGAAAATTATTAAAATATTTACCCCATCCACAAAAATAAATAAATAAAAATAAATAAATAAAACCAATATACAAAGTACCCTAAATTTTAAACTTGATAATAAAATATTTTTGCTCGTTAATGAATACATTGATTTTTCAAAATAGATTAGAAAAAATATCTATGAGCGCTTTTGTAGTTCAATGAGAAAACATATCTTCTATACAATAAGAGTGTAAGTGTCATGTTTCAGGAAACAATTCATGTAAAAAAAGAGAAGAAGAAGAAGACGAACGTCATGTGTGCGATGGAGAATAAATTTCCAAAAAAAAAAAAAAAAAACTGTGCAACGCAAATTGCAAATTTAAAATGAAAAATGAATGCAACATACGAATATGATAAAACATTTTGGATATGAAAATTAGGTTCACTAACAAAGAAATACAAACTGCATGGTTATCTTAAAAACTATGAGATTAACTTTTCTCCCACATTCGTGAGGCCGTTGTGTTATGGTGATAAGGTCTAGGCTTCGGAACCAGAGGGTTTCAATTCAAGACCCGATTCCAGCGAAGAACCGTCGTGTACGTGGATCTGGGGCAGATCAGATGTCCCCCTCGTCATCTGACCGTAGTTCAAAGTTAGGGGGTCCGTCCCAAAATAGCCCTAGTGATGCTTTAAATAGAACGCTAATATAACTAAACTAGACTTCTCCCAAATTCGTAATAAATTAGAAATAACAATATAAAAGTATTAAATAAAAATTATTATACTGGGATATAATTTACATTTCAGTTTTGTCTTTTCTATAGATTGATCATGTTAGTGTAATGATATTTTGTGAGAACCATTAAATCATACCTTCTGAATTTTGAACAGGGATATTCTGAATATTGGGTGGGAGTGACATCGGTGG
Source organism: Argiope aurantia (assembly GCA_026543865.1). Lineage (NCBI taxonomy): Eukaryota > Metazoa > Arthropoda > Arachnida > Araneae > Araneidae > Argiope > Argiope aurantia. Next base: position 192,600 of record JAPMOR010103763.1, on the reverse strand, counting down.
GTGGGATTGATTGGGAGGGGCAGTCGAAAACAGAATCGATGAATGAATCACCGTTTTTAATTAAAGGGTCAAATTACCTATAACAGTATTCCAAAGAATTTATCGCACTTAAAATAACCATAATTCAGCTAAACAGAGTGATCATTCTAAATATGCAGTCAAGGGCAAATGAAGAAAACGAATAGCAGAACTGAGTGTCCTCTGCTCTTAAATGAAGAATCAAATGATGAAATGAATGATTTATTTATTTGGTTTCGTACGTAAAATGCAAATACATCAACAATCTAACAAAGTTTTCTTTCGAATTTTCAGATGAGCAGCAGGAAAACATGAGTTACTCGAAATTTTTACCTAACCATACAGCTTCGAAGAGGGTTATTGGTACATTTTTTTCCCTTTTTGTCCCAATTTCACTTTTATGGCCAAACGTATTTGCAATATACTCTTTTTTTCACAAAATCGCTTTTATATTATTTTTTTTAAAAAGTACTGTCAACTACAGTAGGGGATGTAGTTTTTCCAGTGCGGGAAATTTTTTTCAAGCGATGACATTCGAAAGTATGTTATAAAAAAATGAAGAAACAAGTATTATTGATAAATAAAAACTTGTACAAAACAGTTGTTATGGATAAATTTCAACACTTTTGGGGGAGGGTCTGTTCTTCTAAATATGAATGTAATGATTAAAAACTGAAACAGCAAAAGGAATCAAATTTAGCATAACATTTTTACACTCGAATTGTAAAAATACATCGCATTTTGGAGCTACTCAAGAGTTAATTAATTAATTCAGGGAAGCTCATTAAGCTACTCAAAATTAATTCAAAAGAACATAATTATCCAAAAATTATTAATATGAAATGTAACACAATAAATTTTTCAAATTCCTTCGAGAGTCAAATTAAAATAACTGTTACTGACTTAAGGTAACTGTTACCAATAAAAAAATCATAAGAATAAATATCTTTTTAAGTAGCTTTACTGAATAACAATAAATTACATTATCTTTATCAGTGTATCGTTATTTTAACTTTATATTTTACAAATTCTGTTTTAATATTCAGCCACAACTGTTTTAAATATTTATAAACGAATAAAGAACACAACAAAAACAACATAAGAATTATTATTTTTTGTGAATTTTAATTAAAATTAATTACAAATTAATAGCTTCTGAGTTAAAATAATCTTTATCATACTAAAAATCTAATTAAATATTAATACACTCAAAAATTAATTAAATAGATTATAATTCAACTATGCAGAAATTATCAAAGTAAACGTAATACAGGCTCCTTCCTATATACAAAGTGATAATGCTTGTGACACCCAGAAAAAGAAGTGCGGGGTGCCTCGATGCCTTATTGTATTTTCAAAATAATCAAATTTTATGCTGTACTTAATTTAGAAGGGCACTGCACGTGAGTTTATTCAAATGTGATTAATATTTTATATTTCAAAATATTATATTTAGTACTTATTTTCATATTTTTAAATTCGTTTCATTCGATCAGTGTGTTCCAATTTCTTTTCAGTAGGCATGATCATGGCTGGCTGGAACAAAAACGAGATTTAGTGCAGAGTTGAATCGCATGGCCTTGTAACATATTTCATACTATAAAATAATAATTTATTACATTTTGGTATTTATTCCATTACAAAGACAAATATGTTAAGGACTTAAGAAATAAATGATGATGATAAATAATTAAATTATTTTTATAATTTAATCAATTAATCATATAAAAAAATCACTAATAAATCAAAAAGCAAAAACAACCAATTCGGATATTTGCTAAGTACAATCTGTTATGCGAATTTTTAAAATAAATTTATAATATGGGACTTTTTTTCCTCCAATACCAAAAGTATTTTCCTAATTTGATTTTTTTATTAATTCTTATTCGTCAGGTAAAATTAATAAAGAAATAAATCATTTTTGACTATGGCTAGATCGTAAACAATTTTTTATTATTTTCAGTCTTCAGAGAAAAGAAAATATCTGCAAGTGCGATGATGATTGACAAGGCCAAAATAATTTTCAGAACAAAAAAAAAATTAGACAAAATTTAAATAAATTATTTTTAAATAAATATCATAGTATCTGCATTATTGAGAAATTAGAAGGCAAAACTCGACAATTAATGTTCCCTTCATCAAGTCCTGCAAAGTCACATTTAAAATGGAGCAACAATTGAGAAAACTATCTTCAGATAGTTCGTAAAAAAACCATTCGTTATCCTATGTTCATAAAATTTTTTTATCTTTTTTCTAATAAACAATCGATTACGATTACAATTATCGGAATTATGCATCTGCAAGTGTACTGCGTCACTTGGGTACAAAAAGCTCTCAAACTTACTGGAACTCTTGAACTGGTGGTTATATTCGAATTTTTTTAAATATTAGGTAATAAAAGCATTTTTCTTTTGCAAAATCAGTCGGTTGCATGGAAAAATGGGGCACATCGGTCATATTTTCATCTTTGAGCCGCCTGCCTACACAGAATGACTGACTCAAATTAACGGCTATATGAACTGACTCTATATTTAGAATTTAAAAAGTGTTGGAAAAAAACCTTGCCATTTTTTTCACCAATTGTTTAAAATTATTTGTAAATTTAATTTTCTTATACGTTAATACTGAAAGAGACTCTCTTGCAGGTGATCCTCAATTAAATGTTTTGTTATTTCAGTTAGTGCTAATATATATTTCTTAAAAATTACTTATATACGTTACGGTAAATGCAATGAATCCGATGAATATGTATAATTACCAATGATCATTCATAAATACTACTAAACATATCTATATTATGAATTAATTTACGCAATTATATATTAAATTCAAATAATCGTAGATTAAGTTAAAATCAATAAAGTATGTCAAGTCTTGAAATGGGAAAGAATGCTCACCGAAAAACCTCCCTACAAAATTTAATCTGGCCCAGGAGCCGTCTCAGTTTATGGTGGAAGTTGGAAAGGAGAATTTATTAAAAACAAGTTTTTTAAAATTAAACATCGCAAATTCTTTTTTATAGTGAATTATTTCTGAGTTAAATAAAAAAAAAACTGATCAATCCGGAAAGAAAAATCAAAACCCAAAAATGTTTCTTTTATTCAAAGATCATTTGATTTTAATTAACTTTTTGATAATGGAAAATAAATGCAAGCTGAGGTTTTCCCTTCCTTCTCCGATCCTTGGTTAAAGAAAGGAGGCAACGGGGGTTTCCCCATTGTCAAGATTTTTATGTATGTATACTAATGCTTTCAATACATAATTTATGTTGTAAAATATATCAAATATAATATTCAAAAAAATTCCTAGAATAGAAATAGCATACATAGAATATCTTCACGAAGACAAATATCTATTTATAATTGATGGTGGGGTCGTGTGAAAAATGATTAAAAAATCGTAAAGTGAATAGAAGCAATAGAATGTAATTTTCCCGCAATATTTGTGATACTTCATATCTTTAAGCACGGATTCTACTCTAAATGCTATCAGGTGACACACTTCTGAAGTAGTAAAATGATTGTAGCCATCCTTTCATTCGAATTCCTCGGCATTGCAGGTCACAAATTATTAATCTAGTCTTGATTTGAAAATATTTTTCACCGCAGTAATTTAAACATTTTAAATTTATTCTTATAAATCATTTAATAATATCTTATATGTTAAAAAACATTAATTTTTTTTCATTGCATTGCACATTGATAGAGTTGGGATTGCAAAAGCTTTTCTCGGATGGAAAAGAGGCGGAATGTTCTAAAAGTTTATTTCAATAAATACTTTACTGCGAATTATGAAATAACAATTTTAAACTTTCTACTGCACATCAATTAATATCTCACTTATAATATTAAACTCACTACTGCAAAGTGTAAAGTTTGAATGATCAAGCCTTTTTCGACTAAAAAGGGTGTGGCATGAATCTCAGCACAATATCTGACGCCGAAATCAGATTTACTTGTTAAAATATACAGAAGATGCATTGAATATGCAGTTCTTTATTTCGTAATTCTTCAAATAATTCTTATTTTGAGATCTCTATAAAGACAATCATCGCAACTGAATGGATATTTTCCGGGACATACACTAATTATTGATCAGTCCATGGATTTCATTTTTTTTTGTTGTTGTTTTAAAGAATTCCAACATTCAGAATTCAACTATTTTTGTTGCAAAACTTTCTTGCATATTTATGAAAGAAAATATCTAAGCAGTTTATATCTGCTTATTTTATTTTTATTATTTCAAACAAAATTAATCTTAAATTGTTGTATTAAGAAATTTAAAAGTCAAACGTTTAGATTTAAAAAAAACTTTTTCGAAACAATTTTTTTAGATCAGCATTTCTACGTTATTATTATTTATCCCTTTTTAATTCGCAAATTTTTTCTTATGCATTATTTTCATCATAAGGTACTAAGATAATTTTAAATATTTTTTTTCAAAGAAAAATAGATTTCTTTGCAAACTATAATATTTATATGAGACTTTTCATAAATAATTTTTCGCATAATCAAGGGTTTTTTTTTTTGAGAGAGAGAGAGAGAGAGAGAGAGAGAGAAGTTGGAGCCAATTATAAACCAATTACCTTTTATCTTTTTAAAATAAGTTTCAAAAATAATTTAGATAAACTTGGCAAACATTTTAAAAATAAATAAAATTAAAAGTCGCATCGAAAGCTCAACAGTATAAAAATGAAGAGATTTTCTGAACTTCAATCATGGACAGTCTAGAAATTGGGCAGAGAACGTGGACAGGCAATCAAGTAAGGACAAAAGGTTTTTTTTTTTTTAAAAAAATATCCATCTTGGCTAATTTAATATGTTTAATCATTTTATTTATGATTCAAATAAATTTTAGTAGAAAGCAAACGATATTTCAAACCATGAAATGAGGAATTTAATACTTCGTCAATGCCTTCGATTACTAATAATTATAAATGTACATCAAATCCTTTTTTTCTTTCTTTTTCTCCAATCAAAAAAAATATAAATGTATGAAACAGACAAAATAAGATTAATTCTTTTTTCTAATACCAAATTGAGGTGATGATATTTTGTTAATTGTACAAATTGAGATGAAAAATTTTCAAAAATTAAATTAAATTATTCTTTTCTAAAAAACATTTCGCTTAAGCAACGCACTTAAAAGAAAAATATGGGATAATCTACAACATTTTATTCAAATTCAGGAAAAATCCGGAATATTTTATCAATGCAGGACAAAGAGTCTAAAACGGGAGCTGTCCTGGGTAATCCGGGATGTTGGGTTACTTTACCTTGGCGGAAACCCAAATCTTACGGACTGTTTCCAATTCAGAAAAACAAAAATAAAACAATTATTTTCTGATTACATCTTTTTATAAAATCACATAATTATCCAGAAAAAGAGTTGTAAAAGTTTGATGCTGTTAGCACAATTTTAAAAAATTTTTTCTATAGCAATTATTACATTTATAAATAGATAAATCAAGGGAAAAAAACTTAGTGCTCAGAAAAAAAATCCTTTTCACACACAGAATCTTAAGTACGATAATTATAAATATGTTTCGTTACCAGCATTAATTCATATTTTAGGTAATAGTATAATATTAGTAATAATGATAATGAGATAAAATTCATATAAAAAAAGCAATGTAGTACGTTAGTGTGATATTATTGTGCTTGATTTCCAAAAAATTTTTTAAAGTTTATTACAAATTAAACATATGCCTTAGTGATAAATCATTTAAGAAAACAAAGTAATTTTTTATTAAATACTTATAGTAACAAGTTTAATTATTCTAAGATCTATACACATATATTTTTTGGTTTTAGTAAAGCTATCATAAAAAATAATTAAAAACAGATGAATTAAGAAGTAAACAATTCATTATACAAAAAAAAATGTTAACCGCGAATTAAAATAATAAATTACAATAATCAAAAAAATTAATTTATTTTAAATATTTTTTTCAGTTTTAAATTTGTAAAAAAAAATTGCAATAAAAGCAGAAAAAAAGAACTTACCAAAACTCGGGAAACTTTCCGAAGGAGGTGATTTCGCACCACTCCATGTCCCATGAATATGCATGGCGAAAGGGGTGAGAGAAACAAAGTCTCGAATATGGGATAGAACAAGGAACTTCACATCCTTGAACGTCCTTGCCGAATCCTTCCTTTCCAAATCTCATTTAATCGTCTGTCCGTTTAAACTACCAGATGAGTCGAGTTGGCTGCATTGCCCCGATTCGACTGGCGACTCTTTGTCTACCGAAGGAATCGTCTGCTACTAAAAAGATCCGCTCCATGAACCAGCCGCTTTGGCGAGACGGATTTGGCAAACGATCGCTTTTATTGGCTGCTTTTGAGGTACTTTTTTTTTATTAGCAACTGCGATTTTTGAAACTATGTTACATACTAGTGGCGCTATTGTTTTTCCACGGGTAACTTAGTTGCTCCTTGTAACCTTTTATAAAGGACTCTTTATTTGTTGGTAAATTGGTAATACTTTGTGATAAATCGAAAGAGCTTGAAATTTGCTATCTAATGATATCCGATTTAGCGGTTTCCAGGATTATGCGGTTCTTTTCACTCGTCTGGCTTTTAAGTACATTGAACTTCGAGATGTGTTCTCATCGATTTTGTTTAATTAAACAGAAAATGACTTCTACATTAGTAATGCTCCTTTAAGCTTTAATGTATTATGTAGAAAAGCTGATGACTTTTTTTTAGTGTTAATCCACCATTCTCATTTTTAAAAGAAAATTAAACCGATATATATGTGTATATATCTGTGTGTTATCGTATATTAGTCACAACTCCTAATAGAAGGGCGCAGAATAATGCTGAATACCCAGAAGGTTTAAAAATGACTTCTTTAAGATTTTTTTAACGCTTATGAGCAAAAATTATCGGAAAATCCATCAAAATTATAAAAAAATTTACTGGAATAAAAACGATTTTTAACAATGATAAGAGTATCTAAAATCATCTTCTTTTTTTTTTCTATTTATCATTCGTTATCTTTTATTTTCAAATTTTATTCTGGGCGAAAAAAAAAACATTCGTGGTGGAAAAACGCTTAAATTCCTTTTTTTAAGACTGCGAATTGGCACTACTTCATTCATCAGTCACTTTTTTTTCGTTTCAAAAATGTGTCAGAAGAAGCCTGCGATTTGTTATTGCGCTTGCTCAGTAGAAAGAAATCAGTGAAATGAGGACTGGTTCAAAACTCGGTACTCATTAAGAAATTTTACACACCTTTTTTTTTTTTAAAAGATTGATATATTTTGGTTTAATAAAAGCTAAGCAAGCCAATTTTCTGATGCAATTTTTCTCTATTTTACTTTTGAGACTAAAAAAACAAAGCTTAAGGTGAATAGTAGATTGTTGATAAATTTAAATTTTATAAAAAAAAATCAGATAAATTACTGATGCAATTTATACAAAAAAACTAGTCATATTGGTAATAGTTCCAAATACTTACTATATGTTGTCCCTAGTCATGAATTATCGTCATATGTAATTTATTAAAATATGTGTGAAACTTGTGACAAAACCTTGGCACTGCTTTTGGAAAAAATATCTTCCATAATAGCTTAAATAATCTTTTTAAGAATTTTTTTTCCGTAAATCTGGGAAATATTCATTTCCTCTTAGCGTATTAGGCCACTGTCGCCATATTCGACAATCACCTATTTTCCACTCAGAGAAATTATCTCAGAATTCCAATATTTAAAAAAAAATAAAGTTTTATCTTAGGCTATTTTATTGCAGCTACCGTGTCCGATAATCGCCTATTTTCCACTCAGAGAAATTATTTTCGGATTCCAATATAAGAAAAATTATTTTCTCTTAGATTATTTGATTACTGCTGTTGTGTTCGATAATCGCCTATTTCACAATCACAGAAATTACCTTCAAATTCGATTATAAGAACATTCATTTTCTCTTACAGTATTTGATCTATGCTGCCGTGTTCGATAATTACACTTTCCACTCATATTCGGATTCCGACATAAGGAAATTCATTTTCTCTTGTACTATTCGATAACTGCTGCTCTGTTCGATAATCGCCTATTTTCCACTCAGAGAAATTATCTTTGGATTCCGATATAAGAAAAGGCTTTAAATTTCGAGATTCTTCAGAATTTGGAAGTCGATTTTTTTAATTATTATTCCCTTGTAGGTAAACTTCATAAAGGAGAAAAAAAAATGCTCATATCAAAGTGTAAGGTAATATTGTTGCCATAAATATTCCACCCATCTCCCCGGGGGGGGCATCTCGAAATGAGGATGAGAATCTTCCGGCATGGTGGTTGGTTCTCGCCACCCTGGAGGGTACATGAAAAAGTGGGTGACCGGCTTCTCCCATCGATGACAGGGCGTATTTCCTTAGGGAAGGGTTGTACCGTGGTCGGTGATGGTCCTTTGGAATCAATGACAGTTACCGCCAGTGTCGTTGTTGCATCAATCCGGTCATTCAGTTTTTTTATTCGTGTGCCTTCGGGCGGGTCGGAGAGTCACTGATATGACTTTCCTAATCTAACCTAATATTGTTTGCAGTGTCAGCAATTTTCTCTTAATCATAAATAAATCCTTATATTTATAAATACAAAGATAATTTCCTATGAATATTACTTGATGTGTTTCATATCTGATTTAATGTGTTCAGCTAATTTCACATTTATTTGCACATTTCAGACACTGAAACTTTACAGGGAAAAAAAAAAGACCCTTTCGAATTGGATTTTGAATACTTTTAATCGCAAATGATTTGATTGTGTATTTAGTGACAAAATTAAGTATACATAGCTGAAGTATCGTTATCTTTTGACGAAACACCAAGCTTAAATTTAATCCTTTATTTCAAAGTTAAAAAAAATGTATCAGAAAAAATATAATTAAAGAAATTAGCTTAACTTAAAATAGTATATATTTTATATTACAAAACTGCATATACAATCGGAAACAAAAGAACAAAAAACGACCAATTTTGCAAATTTTTCTCTCAAGTATTTATAATTTATTGTTTTGATTAATCTTTGACCTGCTTATTTATATTACCATGGGAAAGTTTATAGCTTACTTTAAATTAAATATATTTGAAAAGTAAGTAACATTATTCAAACTTTGTGATAAACTCAGACCACACTATGACGAAGAAAAAATAAGTCAACAATTTTTAGCCGTTTTTGAGGGGGGGGGGGGGGGGGGGGAATGGGTTAATTTCAGTATTTTAAATTAGGATTTGAAAATGAATTCTTACCCAGCAGAGTAGAAGCATTAAAAGGATTTATTTTAAACACAATTTTATAAATAATAATATTTATTTGTGACGTCATTTTGATATTGCATAATTTTTCATGGGAAAATAGGAAACAAAAATTACATACAATGCAAAAATTCTCAAAATATTCTTATATGTTGAAGTATACTATATCACTATAATTATGGTTTTATTAAATATAATGTAGTATTCTAATTTTGTTGCCTTCGTTTAATTTGATAAAAGTATTTTTTTAATTCTAAAGAATTATTTTCTTTAAGTTCATATTCAACAAAAAGAGCAAACATTTTAACCAGCATACTATTCTCTTTTGATATCCTTGAAGAGTTTGCAATGATGCGTTACTGAATTATTTCCACAGTTTTGAGCCCATAGAAATAAGGCAATAAGTCCCTGAAGTTTAATTTTCGTTTCAAGAACACACCTGAAACATTGCCGGGAACCCAGCTGAAATATTTATTACTAACTGCCTTTCTCGAGCAGCTGGTTCTCTAAGGATACTGACTGTCTTTAATTGCTTTGAAATAAATTAAGTATAACTTCATGTCCATGATACTATCAATTTGCCATACCTGTGTTTTGTTCATTGGACATGTAAGCTTTTCCAATGGAGATTAGTCCCGTGACGCCATAGCGCTATTTAAAAAAATGCAAATCTCCAATAAATCTGTTTGGCTCAGGATGTCAAATTTATGGCAATTTCACCAAAACAATTCTACAAACTAATCAAAACTAGTCAATCTATCTTCTAACTTTCGCATTATTGTAATTTTACCTTTCCATCAGTCCTATAAACTGCACAGATATCAAACAGAATTTTTCTAATTTAGCTTTCAACAACAGAAAATAATCACCCGATCAGATCATGAAAACAGTTTGAATTTCAGAAGAACAATTCAATCTATTGTTTGAAATTCGTCAAAATATAATTTTTAAAAAAATCGCCAAAATTCAAGAAAAATACACATTATAATTAAATTGGTATAATACAATTTTTTTTTTAATATTTAGAAAAGAAATAAAATATATTTTTTGAAAGTCGTTTTTATAGGAAAATGCTAAAATTCTGCTAAATTTTATTTAATAAAAATTTGAATTAAAATTTCAATAACAAATAAACTACGAGATAAACATTCCCATTCTTCAAGATATATATGTTCCAAAATGTGGTAGCTGCAGGTCAAACGAGCTGTCCTGTAGAACACCAACACACAGTCACATACAGAGAGAGAGAGAAACAGGAAGAGAAAAAAAGGACAAAGGAATAGAGGACAAACTGTTGACAATTGAGAAAAAGGACAAATTGAGTATTTAATAGAATGTATAGTAAAATATCCAATAGAATATTAATAGTAAAGGTACCACTTAACTGTATTTAAAATGGCGTTATGATTCTTAAATTTATTGATGTAATATATGACTGCACTACTCTTTCAAATTACACATTCATCTTTATTATTATGAGATATTTTAAAATGGTAATCTAAAATTGAATTTATCTAGTTCTGAATTCTTTTCTTTATCATATATTCAGCTGAAATCAAGAGATTTCGTTTTCTGTCTTGAAGAACCAAATATCATTAAAAACTAATAATTAATTCGTGAATAGTTATAATCGTCAACACAGTGTGAATGAACTTTACACAATTTTTGCATTGCATTCAATCAACACACAGTACTTCAAAAACTAAAAATAATTGTTTATGTTTTCAAATTAATACTTAATTTTGAATTTTTATGAATTCGTAAAAACATTGCGCAAGTTACAAATAAAATTTAAGTTGAAGAATTCAAGTATTTGGGTTTCATAATTTAAGTAATTTTATTAAAACCATGATCATGTTCACATAAAATTGTTGTCCGAATCAATACAATGATATTTAAATGTATAGGAAAATTACTTTAAACTTATCAAGAATGATAAGTTAATCTTAACATCCAGTATCTTATTTACCTGAAAATGCTTTCGAATAGGTTCGATTTGAATTAAATCTCCTGTTTAAAATTACATTATAAAAATATTATTTGGAGCATTTTTTCTTTCGTTTATAGAATTCTGCTTCTAAGAAAAAAACCTCTTTCAAAAGCTAGGAAAGTCAACCAACTGACTCTCCGACCCGCCACGAAAACACACGGATTTAAACCATAAGGCTGAATGACCGGACCGCCGCAACAGCAACACTGGCAGGAACTGTGCTTGAGTCCTAAGGGCCATCACCGGGCACGGTACAACCCTCCCCGAAGGAAGTACGTCTCGTCATCGATGGGAGGAGTCAGATCCCCCACCTATTTGTGTACCTTCCAGGGTGGCGAGATCCAACCACCATGCCGGAAGCATCTCATCCTCATTTCGAGGTACCACCCCGGGGGTTCTAAAATCTAAAATCTAGGAAAAGGAAAAGGTTTTTATCAAATTGTTTTTTTTTAATTCTTTGGAATAAAAAAATTTTGATTGTATCCTTTCTAATATTAAATCTCTCAATTATTACTTCCATTTACATTTTATAATACCTCTATATTTAGCATTATATTCATTCTCTTTTGAACTTTATGTCACACTGAATGTTTTCTAAAAAATAACAATTAATTATTCAACAGTAATGTCCAAAACAATTTTAAGAAAACAATGTTTGCATTATCTTTTAAAGAAAAAATCTCGAAGCTATAATACTTATGTTTCAATTATTAATATAAATAATAATTACGTTATTACTATAATACTTGTTAGTATTGTATACTGATAAGTTTAAAATATTTTAATTAACAACACAAATATACAGATTAACCGTTTTCGGCGACCAGCTATTTATCACATTTATAATATTAGTGTATTCATGCCAGTCAATTTTAATGAATTGCATCCTATTACAAAAAAAGGAGTTATTTTAAATTCTATTTGCGAAATAACATAGAACTTTATAATAAATTGGTTACATTTACCAAGCAGCGAAACAAATTAGAAAAATTCGCCAGTTGTTGAGGATGGTGATTTTATCAAAGTTTTATTTTTACATTCGCTCAAAAATGAAAGATAGTGGAGGGTAGATAACTATTAATGATGCATTAAGGGGAACCTGAACTTTCACGTTAAGCAAAACATGAGGAAATTGGTACAATCAATGGTATGACTGAAGACTTCTGTCTTTTTATCTAATAGAGAAAAATATCCATTTTGATATTTTCTTCGAAAATAGAGGAACAAGAGATCATTAATGACGTATCTAGAGATTATAACTTTTCATGTAAAAAAAAAAAATGACGGATCGAACCAAGGGTTGCGATTTAGGAAATGATTCTTTAGTTTCGACAATTATTTTAATAATATAGATTAAATAAATTATAATAAAATTAGATTATGTTGCAATTATAAAATGAATTATAATTAATAAAAATACCATCATTAAGAGTGTGAAATCACGTCTAAGCAGTCTAATTGAAATGAAATATAATCGATATCTCCGGAAGACCTACTGGTCGTCAAAAGCGGCTAGGTTACAAATGTTATAATGCTAGAAATTATATTTCCTTAAAATGTAATGAGTGACAGGTTTAAATATACCCAAAGTATGCCTTTTACTTTCAGAGGGTCTCCAAAATATTTAGTACTAATGACCTCCTGCAAGTATAATCTCTCCCCCCCCCCTCCCTCTCAACAGCCATATTTCTTTTCACCTTGATTCATACAGAAAAGGTTAAAATGGTCAATTATTTATTCATTATATATTGTTACGAAATTTCCGTGTTCGTTTGGATAGTGGAAGTTATATGGTGTAGAGAACGTTCAATCAGCAGGCGACAGTAGAAAAAGAAACAGCGACGTTTATTTACACGAAAACACACAGGACAGCACAAAGACGACTATATAAAACACAGAGAAGACAATGATCTTCAGCCGCGAGACGTGCAAACAGCAGCACACAACAAGACTCTACTGCAGACAGTAGCGTACAGCTTAGTTCAGCACTAGCTTGACTCCGTCGCTGCTCTGTTAATCCCTGGAAGACCAGTTCTTCACCGTCGATTCCGACTATTCTGGTCTGGCAGCTGCAGACCGCCTCCTTTTATAGGTCTCAGGGAGAGGAGCTAGAAGCCTTTCAACCAAGCAGGAACGTTCGAGGCGTATCTCGGTTCCTACTGGACGAATCGGGAAAATTCTCGATGTTTCGGGTATAATCTATTTTGGCGCCACGTCGCCAAGCTCTGGGACCTCCGACGCGACACTCGGACTCCGTCCAATACAGATGAATGTAAAACAATCTTTCTGATGATGGAACCAACTATGCTGGGAAGCCGCATCACAGATTCCTAACAATATCTTTATTAATTTATTATATATCTGCTTATTATATATGTTTGCTTATTCTTACATATATTATTTATTAGCCCCCATTAGCAACAGCTGATTCACCGGAAATTTTCAATGTGCTTATTTTCAATTAAATTTCTTGCATATAAATTAATATTAATGTTTTTCTCAAGAAAATATTGTAAAGCATCAAATTATGACAGAAATTAAAACTGTGTTAATTTAATAAACTAAGACTAGTTTTGTTCATAGTGTATATGAATCTTCCTATTTGAGTCAAAACCCATGACATCATAAAAAAGTCATTGCCAGGGTTTTTCCATCTTCACATTTTTCACCGTATTATATTTCATTTTATTATTTTTCATGTAATCTACAAAGATATTAAATAGAATACATCTTTCTAAGTTTCTAAAAATTGTAGAAAATAACGCGATTTAATATGTGATGAAAGAATGAAAATGATTTGATCAATGTAATCTATTGCTGAAAAT
>JAPMOR010103763.1:164846-178505 GCA_026543865.1 Argiope aurantia | reverse complement strand
TACTATACAGATGGATATAGTATATATATCTTTCGAAAATTAGAAAATCAGTTTGATTATCTTATTATTTGTTATGGTAATAAAGATGTATATTATACAGATGATAAAAAAAGTACTACTGAACTATAAAGTATATTATACTTTAAAGCATGCTATATTATAAAGTATATATACTATAAAGATATATACTATACAGATGAATATAGTTTATATATCTTTCGAAAATTAGAATTTTTCGGGACAGCCAATTCTTTTCATGTTTTACATATTTAGGGTAAGTTGAGTCTTTTTTTTTTTCATTGGAATCAATAAATCCTAGGGGTAAAATACTTGATATAAGGTCTAACTCTTGGGAGGCCATACGCGTATGAGGCAAATAACCACACAAAATCTTGACTATTCTTTTAATAACTATATTTCTTGTATTGCAAGAAATATTTTTTTTTCATTTTCGAATTAGTTTTTATGTCTTGTTTTAAGTTATTTAGAATATTTCATTTATAATTTCTGGATTTCAAAAATTATGAGTACAATAAATAATTTGTAATCTAACTTACTGATTTAACCCTTATTTCGACTGGTGCTAAACTTATCATAAAATGAAATTTCCAATCATTTAAACACAATATCCTATATTCGACTAATTAAGTAGTAAAGAAATTCTTCTAATTTCAGCCCTTCTAAATCTACATAAATCTAATTTAGATTCTTCTAATTCTTCAAATTAAGTTCGATTGTCCTTTCCTTTTCGTCTATATTTTCATGGATTACAGTACTTCTAAAACAACACAAATATAGGAAATTTAAATCAATGTTTATTTAAAGAAATATAAATAGTTATTTTTCAAATTCTCTATAAATAGGCTTCATTTTTTTATTTTATAATAATTATTTTTTTGTCATTTTATTTTAATGTTTGAGTTAAATTATGTAAGGTCTCTCAAGACTCTAGAAATTAGAATTAAAATATAAAATCGGTTTAATTGAATTTCTTATATTGATGTTTTCCGAGTGAGAGTTATCAAAATCATATTTTACAAACAATTTTCATAATTTTCTTCAAAAAAGAAGTAACAATATTGATTTTTTTTAAGAGTATCGATTGTTTCTCGAGCTAAAACCACGTGGTCTCTTCATTTATGACGAATATTGTTTTCCACTTATCCGTCATCCAAGCATGCGTTGTTTTGATAGTATTTTATCACGTGATTCTGCACACGTGCCATTTTCAGTATTGTTTGTCGAATTTTTATGAGTTTTCATCTATATCTATCTTCTATACTTTAATAAAGATGAATGTGTTTATATGCTAGCTCTGTGCAGGCCAGACAGTTTGACCTACAGCTACCAAATTTGGCACGTGCATACCTTAGAGGTGGAAAATGTGCATCTCGGATTAAAAATTAAAAAATTTTTAAAATTTTAATTAAAAATTTTTTAATTAGATTTATCAAATTTTAATCTTTTCTCATAGTAGTAAATTTTGAGAATATTGTCACAGAAACATCAGTTTTACATCAAGTTAAAATTCAAAAAAATGTCTTTTTAATAATACCAATGTTTTAACTTAAAAATTAAGTTTCTATTTTCAGTAACAGTTAACTTATATATTCAGTTCTATTTTAAAAGTATTTTTCAACAATTTATTTCACACAAAATAAAATTTGACATGCAAGAACCCGTTTCGCGAGCGTGGAAAAAAATTGGCTTTTATTTTTGTGCTGAAATTAAAAAATAAATTAAATGTTATTGTAAATTAAATTTTAAAAAGTGTAATTTTCTTTCTGCATGAAATGAAATATGATATTTTCAACAAAAAAAATGCAAGAAATATTTTTCTATGTCATTTTACAATATCTATATAATTAATTCAATAAATCAGTTTTATTTAAAGCACATGCGATTTAATATATACAGTATATCAGTTCTAATTAGGGTCTCGCATTTATTTTGTAAATATTTAATAATAGGCATACATCTGCAAACAAAATGGTCTAAATGAATTAAATCATTATATTTTATATATCTTCAGTCAATACATGTTCAGTTGAATTACGAATTTTAAATTTTTACATAGTTCTTGCCCATGAATCAAATTTAACAAAATATTTTTGAGACACTAATATTTTAAATAAAACGAATTGTACTCCAATCAACTAATTCAATCACTCAAACTGACTGATTTATGAAAATCTAAATATCACTATTCTATAAAAATTTACATAACAAAAATGCTATTCTGCACGACTATATGAAGTAGACCTCCAAACTTGGCCAATATATACTTTGGAGAATGGGAAAATGCACCTCGGAATGATTTTTTTTTGGAATTGTAATTAGAATTTTATTTAATCAAAAAGTAAACAAGATTCCAGTGTTTTCCCTAATAACTCCAGAAACTATTACAACACAAAGCTAAGTTTTAAATCATCATAGAATCCATTTAATAAAAAAAAAATCTTCTCAATGATATCAATGTTTTAACCAATAAATTATTTCTGTTTTTAATGAATTTATAAAAAAATATTTAAATCATATTTTTTCAACGATTTATTTCTCACAAAATGAAAACAAAAGTTAGTAGTCTTCACGAGCACGTATCACGTTGACGGAAACTCGAACTGAAAGATTAATTTAACTCCTTCTGCAAACTAAACATAGAAAAATGTCATTTTCAGTACATGTCCGCTGCCATATTCAACACGTGCTTGTATGAAATAGAATAATATGAAATGTGATATGTTCTAAAAAAAGAATACGAGAAAAAGTTTTCTGTGATGATTTAAAATAGATAAAATAGTGATTCAGTTTTATTTAAGCATACATTATTTAACAAATACAGGATATCCATACTAATCAGGGCTAAACAGTTAATTTCTAAAACTTTATTAATTGGCACGTATATGTATCTAATAAAAAGATAATCTAAATGAAATAAATAATCATATTTTATGTATTTTGAATCAATAAATATTCTGATGAATGACGAATTCTAAATTTTTATACAGATCCTCTATTTTGAGAGTCATATTTAATGAAATAGGCACTAATACTTTAAAGAAAAAAGCTCCCCTCTTTTGCAATTGAAATTTATTGAATTATGAATATTTGAATGCTTTTATAATATAAAAACACGCAATTTTCAACCTCTCCATTGACCCCCTTAAAGGAAATACGTTATTTAAGACTTTGACTTTCACCTAGACTGACTCTCTAAAACAATGTAATTGTTGATTGTCCTAAATTAATGATATTCAAAGCTTAATAACTCAGTCAGGCTTGATCTCAGAAGATTGAAGCTTTAGACTATCAAGATAATTTTACTGTATATGATTTATAGGATCGAAGGACTGAATAAAATTTAGACTTCTTAATTGTCTTCAAAAGAATAATTATTGATTGAAATAAAATAAAATATTATTTACCGCATTTAAATCTTTTTGATTTTTATGATGAATCGGAAAAAAATATTTATTGAATAATTCTTGGTAATATTGCATAAATAATAGGAAAAAAAATATTTTGTGTTACACATAAGATTACAATGATGAAGTATTCGATTTTCTGCAGTTAGAGTTATTTCAGCACGTTTTGTTTCAGCATAAAAATTTTCATATTTATTGAGTTTTATCTCTTCGATTTCAAATTTAAATTTAAATCTAAACGAGGGCTACCAAAAAATTAAAGAGATATATAATACAATATATTGTGGTAATGTAAGTAATCTATATCTATACTTATAATAAAGCTCAATGTGTGTGTGTGTGTGTGTTGGCGCTCTACAGACCAGACCATTCAAACTACAGCTGCCAAATTTGGCACGTGTATACCTTGGAGGCCGGGAATGTGCACCTGGGGGTTATTTTTTCGAATTTTTAACTAGAATTTTATTTATTTAAAAATTAAGCGAAATTTTGACGTGTTTCTGCTATAACTTCCGAAAATATTACCGCACAAAAAAGATTTTTACATGAAGTTAAAGATCAAAAATTTATCTTTTAAATGATACAACTGTTTTAATCTTAAAATTAAATTTCTATTTTTAATGAATTTTTAAATAAATATTTTAACTATGTTTTTCAATAATTTTTTTCGTCAAAAATAAAAATGAGGATTAAGCACGTTTCGCATTCATGAGAAAAAAATAGCTTTTTTCAAAGTGTTGCCATCACATTGATTAAAGCTCTAACTGAAAATAAATTAAATCTTTTTGGAAATGAAATCTGCAAAAATATAATTTTCGGCAAGTGTTTGTAGGAAATGAAACAAATATGAAATATTATTTTTTCTAAAAAATAAATTCGATCGGATATTAAGGAGAATGCATACACCACAAGAGAAAGCACAGATTTTATGATGGTCATAGAGTTAATTTCCAATCAACTAAATCACTGACTTTTAAGAGTTAATTTCTAATCACTTAAACTGACTGATTTATGAAGATTTGAATATCACTATTCAATAAAAAAAGGATAATTTTAGATTTTTCATCGATTGTTTCAAAGAAAATACGCCAATAAGCTCGCAGGTTTTTGAAGATTAATTGGCCTAAGATTATGAAAATGGTGAGTTTTTCTAAATTTTTAACATTTAAAACTTCATAAATAAGTCTTAGTTGATCGTGGAAAATAGAAACATTCATTCATTTATTTAAAATTTGGTGTGTCCAGAATATTTCTCAGAATATGATACCTTACCGCATTAAATTTAGACTTCATAATTTTTGAAATATATTTATAGGCAGGAACAAAATATTATTATTGATTTCATTTCAATCCTATTGAAAGCAAAACTAAAAACTGAATTTTATACTGAATATCAGAAATTTTTGTTGAATTATTGTTTGAGATATTACATAAACTATGAAAAATATTTTGTAGTTAACATAAGACTTAAATACCGAGCAATTCTGTTTGCAATACTCATATTCAATAATAATAATAATTAATAAATAACAATAAAGATGATAAATAAAATAGAACGCTTGGTTTTATTAAAAAATATCTTAATATTAATTGCAATTTCGTCATTTACATTTTTAATTAAAGTTTAAGTTTTTCCGGAAATGGCAACAAATTAGCAAAATATATATATTCAATTGAACGAAACGATCTAAACAATATAAGTTTGGTATGACTATCAAAATTTGAAGATTAAAAATGTTTTGTTTGAGAATCCTTTAAGAGACCGGTTACTTAAAATATTTAATTGAAAATTGTAGCGAGCGGTAATACTGGCGAACCGGCTGGTCGCCAATAATTATTGACATCTTAGGCTAGTATACAATATAAGGCTTTTATAATAGTATGAGTTATATTATGAGAAATCACTATCAAAATTTGAAGTTTAAAAATATTTTGCTGAATTAGCTATTAAGGGACAAAGGTACATAAATATTTAATTGAAAATTGTAGAGAACATTACTACTGACAAACCAGTTGGTCGCCAAAAGCAACTAGTTTTAAATGGACCTGAATACTTTTAAATATAGCGTTTTAGCATGATAAATGTTTGTGGGTGACATGCTGTTTGTAAACTGAATGACACGACAAATATATGGAAAAGTCGTTTAGACATTTTAAAAGCATTTTGAGCTCATAGTTACCAAATTTAATGTCCAAATATTTCCTGTTACTATATTATTACAATATTGCCAAGTCACTAAATAGTCTCCCCAAGATATACAAGTCCATCAATGCTTGTTTTGGGACAATGTTTTGTATGAAAATCTTCTTTTCTTGATATTCCGAATTGGTGTTTAGTAAAATGTTATAACTAGATACCATTGGTAACCAGTTTGTGCACCCAAATTATTGACATCTTAGACAGTTATATATTAATGCTGAATGTGTATTTTTTAAAGAAAATTTACCCTGCTAGTTGAGCAGAAAGAAAACATTAATTTAGTCGAATAAATCAAATCAAATTATAATGTTCGCAAAAAAAAATGTATATATTACGATATAAAAGCGGAAGTAAAAATCCTTCTTCGGAATTAATCTCCAAATAAAGAATTTTTTTTTAATTTTAATTTAAATATTTGTAAAAGTACGCGATTGAATATTTTAATGGATGGATTAACATGAAAAATTAACTGCTTCAGATTGTATTTTACATTTAAAAACTAAGTATTTTAACTAAACTAAATTATTTTTAAACTAATTAAGAATAAAGAAAACATTGCGCAGAAATAAAACTGAAATCAGTAAAAGTTTGTTTGTTTTTCTGAGTTTTAAGAAAATGCAAAAACCATTTTTATGAGTTTCATAAGATCTTCTCATCCATATCCTTAGGTAAGTCATAGCGATTACCAATGGTTAAGTATATTTTCGCGCTAAATTAGGTTCTGTTTGAAACTTCTTCTTTTTTTTTTTTTTTTTTACATTTTCTTTCTTCTCAGTGATTAGAATTTTTAATGAGCCCTATACAAATAATTTCTCATAATATTTTGCTGCTTCATTAATCAACGAAGCATTTAATTAAATGCAGTTGCTAAAAACGTCCAACAAATCTGTCTGAAAAATTCTTATAGTGATTTGTTTACACTTCGCTGTTACCATTCCGCAATATGCAATAAGAGCGATTTCTGTGTTATATATATAGATATTAAGAATGTAATCCAGAACTTAATAAAATCTGCTAAAGTGTTTTAAAGGTGAGCGAAAGAAAGCGGTATGATATTATTCTAAAAATCGGCACGGAAATCTCATTAAATTTCTAAGAAGGCTAGTCATAATAATATGAAATTTTTGAAAGAAATTCTTTTCCTAAACGCTAAATCTAATTCTACTGAATTTATTAGAAAAGAAATCTCAATATCCATGTCGTATTTAACTTGATCTTCTGTCAAAATAGGGAACTTACTTAAGTCATCAACATCCAGAATTTAATTGAATTTCTTGTTAAAATAAATACAGTTTTATTTTCTTATTGAGTAGTATTTCCTAAAAAAATAATTCGAAAAATTGCGTATACTAGGCACACTCGCATATTTTATCACATTTTATATTTAATTACAATAAATATAGTCACCCATCAGTTTTTACACTAATAAAATAAATTCATTCGTGAATTATTACCTAAGTTGGTTAAATTTCCATCATTCAAATGATGAACAGTAATAATCTTTATAGATACTTTTGGTGATATTTAATTATATGTCTTTAAACACCTGGGGTATTTGCACCATAATCTAGACGTGTTATTCTTTGACATAATATCATGATAATCGTTTAATTGGTGAATAAGAATTGAGTAGAATTAGGATTGAGGAACTATTTCGAACAAAGTTTCTTACTGTCATTTCGCGAATAAATACGTAAATGTTTCTATTCTTATTGATATAATTCATGCTTAACTCATACTAGTTTAAAGAATGTTAACTCACTAAAATTCAGTCATTTTCTTACAAAAATTCGCTATGAGAGTATAAAAAATTTGGACTCGGCCCAAATAATTGAAAAAAATTCGTTGTATCTGCAGTTGTTATATTGAGGGTGTGTTCCATTTTAGACTGTCTTTGTACGTAACAACGTTTTCCCTGATAGTTGTTTTCTCATTCTTGTTTAGATCTTCAATGAAGAACTGGTTTTACAGATCAGGGTGGGGATTTGAAAGAAACGAACGAAGTTGTGCAAAATTATGAAGATGTTAATAACATACAGGAATATTTATAAATTTTTAACATGATCAAAAATATTCTGGTGTTTATTAATGCATACGCTTCTCTCATCTGTCAATGGCGTCGATTCATGCACGGGAAATGTAATTGCATATGTCAATAAGCTGAAGACAACTTTAGGAAGTGCAGTGAGCTGTCAAGTTACATTCTTTCACCACCTGCAAGAAGCATAATGGATTCCAAAATTAAATTGGAACGTCACATTTTGAGTCAAAAGAGCATGATTTCACTTCACTCAGTAAATTATGCTGAATACTAAGTGTTCGCAGGTAGTCACCTAACAAATAGTGCATTGGCAAAATTCTACTATAAAGATTTTTTTTTTCGTTTCCAAAGCAATTATGACATAAAAAATTAACATATGCTGGCCTTTGACGTAATTTTGGAATATTGCAGAAAATATTATTTTCCAAGACATCACAAAATCAAAGCTAAATATATTAATTTTTGCCTTTAAAACTGGAATTCTGAAAGGAATAAGAAGGCGTTTACCCTTTTCAAGCCATTAGAAAATAACATTTATAATCCCTTTTGATCACGCTAATAATACGCTCAGTGTAATACAATATTACTTGGGAATAAAATTTGAGATGATTTGCGGGCTAGCAGAAGGAATTTCTCGGAGGTTGATCTCAAGTGATTATGTGGTGCAGCACCTATAGCAGCCCGAACTTAAAGGAGAAGATTTGCTTTTTCTGTATCTGTGCATCAAAGTTGGGAAAATAATATTCGCATATAGAATTATAAAAATCAATGATAAGATCAAAGAAAAAAATCAAATAATCTTTCTCTTTGATTTGATGTCTGCACCAGACTCAACATAGCTTAGAGAACAAACGTGTGCTCGCGAAACATCTTTACCGTTAAGAATTGATTAATTTTTTCAAGACCGATGGGGCGTCTAAACACATTCAAACCAGCGCGAATTTCATAAAATTAGTCTTAAATGAGTTAAATAATGACTTATGTTATAATGAATGAATGAATAAGTTTAGATAAGAAAACTGCGATATCTGTATCAATCTGGATAAATATTTGCTCTTAGTATCTATCCGCCTATGATGAAAAAGTTGAATATTGATGCAGGAAATAATGAAGATCGATACTGTGAAATACTTGAAAATCGATACTTGATCGATACTGTGAATTACGATAAGAAAAATTACGATATAAGATCTAATTTTAGAATAATCATAATTTGTAGTTTCATGGGAAATACTTGCCATAATCATCAAAATGCTAACAAACTTGAATTATTATTCATGTTCCACTTCTATAAAAATAATAAGCTAAATTCTTCAATGAAAATATTACAGCAATCATACTAATCATTAACTGATTAACTCATTACTCATTGCATTGTTGCATTCTAATAATTTGATTAAAAATAAAATCTTTTCCCCTTCAGTAATTATGGGGTAAAATAATATAAGACCTATAATGAGATAGGCAATAATTTGCAAGAAATCTGAACTATTATTGGGAAATTTTTAACAAGACATTGCAATGCGTCGTACTAAACTGTTCTAAACAGTTAAGGAGATATAGGAACTGATGATTTTGCCATTCCTAAAAAAATGAATTAATTAAAAGAAAACTAATTAGCACAATACTAAAAATATCATTGATTTATTTTAATCTTACGTTGCATCATCAACATATCAATGCTCCCAAAAACGTTTAATAAATGAATTCCAGAAGCTGGTGCACCTGCCATTTCTGAATTTAGAAACAATTAATAGAAAATTAATATTATAGATTTCATTGAGATTGAAATAAGTGGTACTTTACAATCGTATATCAATTTTTTATTGATTAATTAATAAAAGACTAATGATATATAATTTGCTTTAATCTCTATGCTGTTTATAATTATTCTTATTAAATATGACTGAGGAGACGAGCATATAGTAAGGAAGAGGCATGTCATTCTAAAGATTTAATGTACACTAGATCCATATACTAGATGGATTTTTGGTAGGTATAAATTTTGAACATAAGACCTTCCGATCCTGAAAGCGCTTATTAAATATTATTTATTACCTCCATACCATCGGGGTTTTTCAGGGTTTAGATGAAAAGCTGTTAAATCAATTTAATACATGGATTTTTAGGACACTTAGGTACGCTATAGAGTATATACTATCCATGAAAAAGCATAGAATCTCTTTTAGTATATGTGGCTTTACTTTCTTTATTGACGATACCGCATTTGTTCTAACACATAGTTATCCTCCATGTTCAAGATGGCATAGCTGTTATAATAATAACTTATTAGGAGTTCACTCCAAGATCTGAGAGAGATAGAAATCATATTATGGATAATTTTATTCTTCTGTATTCTATTGTATCAATTTAAGCATGATAGGCTTATAGTCCGCTTGAATATTCTTGCAACGTATCAAAGTGTGGGGGGAGGGGGAAGGAATGCATAACAGCATTGTTGTATTGTTTTAAGTTCTTCAGTTGGCTATCCAAAACAGGCCTCTAAGTTTCCACTTGAAAGTGTTATCGAATACAGAGTGAAATAAGGGATGGATTTAAATACCGATATTTCGCCTTTAATTAAAAAGCTAATAATCTCAAAGAAGAATTTATAGGTATTAAACAGATCTGTAAAATAAGAATATTTTGATAGTTGAATTAGATCAGGAATAGATTTTAAAAAAACGCAAATGCGAAAAAATAAATTTTTACTAAAGTAACAAATTTTGAAATTCCATTTAAATACGTATTGCATGGATAAGAATAACTGGTAAAAATGTTAGCTTGGTATCTACATTATCTTTATAGAAAACTCGACGTCAAAAACACAGGATAATTGAAAAATGTCTCTATGTGTTTATCTACTAGTTAGTATTAGGAAACCGAAAAAAAAAAAATACTATCCTAAAAATGTTGCTCTACGATTTCAAACGACATCACAATGATCTATTTAAGAAGAATGTGTAAATTAATTAAGATACCTCTAAGTCAGACTTTCTTAAGTTCGAAAAATGCCTTTTTGGAAATACGTCTGTCTGAAAATACGATAACTCAAAAACACTTTCAGCTTGCCGAATGAAATTCGATACGTCATCTTTATAGCAAATTCACCGATTGCCATCAAATTTTAAAAAAGTTTATTCATAAGAATTCTATTTGTCCTGCTGTCCGAGTACAAGTGAACACAATTACTATAAAACGTAAAGAGCTAGATAGATAAAATTTGGTTACAGATATTTAGCATCTACAAATGTAGGAACTTATCAATTTTTGAATTAAATTTGATAAAAAGATTTTACTGCCTTTCGTTCTGTACTTTCGCATGCATTTAAACGTAACAACTCATATAAGCAATTAATTAAATAAATGAAATTTTGTAGCCGATCTTGTGAATACAAATATAGTCAAATATCAAATGATGTCAAGTTTTGGCATAATTCGGTAGGGGTATATTAATAAGATTCTCGAGGATTATCAGACTGGTGCCAGGTATTAGTTATCTGTAGATCGCACTATGGATTAATTAAAAATGTTAAATTCTTTTCAAAGACTAATATTTCGAAAAAAAAATTAATTCTTTATTTTTTTCACAAATAGTTTTTCGGATAAATTTTAAAAAATAAATTTAATTAATAAAAGTAGTTCTTTTAAATAAAGTTATTCTTTTAATTAAATACTCAAAAAAGGTACTCTTTATTTTTCCTGCAGCGAAAACTCACCATTTTATGTTTTTAGGCCGAAACAAAGCATTTGTTCTCGAAGTTTTTTCCCCCAATTTAATTAATTGCCGTATTCTATAATAATTTATAACATTCTGGCAACGTTTTAAATTATTATCGAATGGAAATATGGATACTTAAATTTGAAAATGAATTTTAACAAAAAAACATGGATGCATTAAATATGATTTCCCAGATTTAATTAAATGTCAGATTCACGTCAGAAATTCTGTGCCATAAATCATGAATTTGCTGTAAGTTTAAACGTGATATTATTCATTTGTCAAGTCTGTGGCATTTCATTAGTATCACCAAATTGGTGAATGGAAAGTTTGAAGTTTGGCTGCGATTTAATTCTAATCACGTTCGACTACACTTAAAATAAAATAAATTTCTCACTATTATTGATTCCCTGGTTTTATAAACGAATGTTCCGGAACAATAATAAAATTTCATAAAAAAGTACTTGTCGGAAGTTTTGCTAATTTTAAAATGCTGCTTCCACTTCTGTTCGGTAGTTTGTTAGCTGATGCAATTATCAAAAAAAAAAATGTTAAATGGAATTTTATATAAATTAATATTTTAGTCAGGAATAAGTGCATCGAATGTTTATGAAGAGTATCGAGAAAAACTAAAATCAGTTTTCAGGCTTGCTTTGAACGTAAATTTAAGAAAGATTTTCTTACAACAATACCATGGTTCTTGTGCCAATAAAATCCAACAAATCCAAATCCATTTTTTTTTCAGCCTGACACCTTTCTCTTTGAACTATTCAGCTTCATTTCAAATTTGGATATTTGAAGGAAAATATTAATATTGTGTTGAATATAATATTGAGTCTGGTGCTCGAAAAAATTTGAATTCAGTTGAACAACGAACAATTATATGTAAAATGAACATTTTTTTTCAGTTGTATATTTAAAATTTTAAAATACACGTAACAAAATATTGAAGAAAAATTAACATTCTAGAGAAAGAATTTTTACCTTATGGTAAAAATAAACAATATTTATACTGTTGGTATTAATCAAAAGTAAATTGAAGGTCAAAACAATTGTTACAATTTCAGTGTTCTTAAGTGCATATAAAATAAAATTTATTCTTTATAATGATTTATTTACTCATTTTATATTTTTTTGCTATAATTTGAATACCGTCTATCATTTTATCCTGTTTGTATCTCATTCGTTAATGATGCCAAATTATTGCTTAAAAGACTGAATAATTGAATAGCTACTGCTGAATTCTAACCATAACTATTTCATTTGTATAGAAGATTTGCCACTTTTAATGAATTTTTAATTTTTATAAGCAAATTTCCTGGATAAGAAAATATAATTTCATTGATAAGTACTTTTCGGAAGGTTTTCTAATCAATTTAAAAACGTTTCTTCCAATTCTATTTAGTAGTTTCTTAACCGGTGCAGTTATTATAAGAACTGCATCATTGCGCGGAGAACACCACGCAAGACTCTGGTTACCCTCCCACCACCCTCCTAACACTGCTGTACCATCAGCTTTTCAATAAACTTTCGATAAGATATTCGTTAACACTTGATGAGTACAGCCTCCGAAACCTGATGTCATGGTCTTCTATCAGATGTTGACACCTCAGTCTAGGCGGTGAGCAGTTTTAACAAGTCAAAGTCGGGACATGAAGCATCAATATCAGTGAAAGAGTTTTTTTTAGCGTATCAGTCATTGATATTTTGGTTAAATAAATTCCAATCTTCTTAATATAAAGGAGTCGAGGCAATTTTGTCATAGGTTCCAATGAAAATCCACATGATGAAATAATAGAGAAATAGTTGAAGCCAATAAAAATGAATGCGGAGAAAAATTTTTATTCTCTTTGGATTTTTAATATCTAGTGGTTGGAAAATTTAAGATATTTAGCCATTCGATGGTTTGTGATGGGCTTTGATTCCCAAAGTAGAGCACATTTGAAATACCATGAAGGACTTGACCTCCGGTATCATCTTCACTTCCGGTGTTGGTAGCTTAACAGGAAGATCTAGTCCCTCTCACATTTTGAAAATCATCAGAGATTTTACTTCTGGGATAACATTCACTTTGGGAGCAGTCAATTTTACCAGTAGGCCAATTCCTTGGCAGATCTTAAAAATAACAACTGAATCGACTGCGGGAATGCATGTCTTGCGCTTTGGTGACGGTAATGCAGTTATGTCCAAGTCAGTAAATTTAATATCTTTGATGTCAGGAAAAATACAGAACTTGCAAGACATTATATAATTAACTAGTAACAGCAAAATG
>JAPMOR010103763.1:90277-164836 GCA_026543865.1 Argiope aurantia | reverse complement strand
CCAACAGAAAAACACCGATAGTTGGTTTCATTATTTGTTCTACTGCTATATTTTTGATATTGTTCCTATTGTTGGTTATTTAAACATCATATCTATTATTATCATCAACGATAGCTATTACAAACAGTTTTTTATGGTTATTTTTCAAGAACAATTGTTATAATACAACAATGATCACTCTGTTGAGAGGGGAAGAAAGTTTCTGAAATGGCAAGGATATTAATATTAGTTCTTTATGAAATGCTGTATACCATCAATTTCCCAGTTAAATGACTTTTAAGTGAGAAGCTTGTAAAGCAACTCTTTTATACTAGCATAATAAGGAAAATAATATTGCCTAACCAGTTAATGTAACTTATAAAAGTCATACACATCGAATCAGTTTTGTCTTTTATTGCGATATATTACTTTTTAACATTCAATTTGATAATTGAATTTAACAATTAGCAACAATTTACAATTTGATAGTTCGAAAGCTAAATTTTATTTATCCTTTCTAAGGTCCTAATGACGTCATGACATGAAGAAATCACGTTTTCCTTCTTCAGTTATTTACTCTTATTGCGGCACTGCAAAATAGAAAGTAAAATCTGAAATTTGGTAACATCTCATTGACTTATATAAATATTTTCAAAATACTCATTTAGTATTCGTATCATAAACGGCTGAGGATTCAAAAATTCTGGACTAATTCTCAAAAATATAAACCAAAAAGATAAAAATATGCAAAAATAAAATTCAATGCATGTCTACAATTTTAGTACCAAAACTACATATGAAATTTCATATATCTAGCTTGTTGTATCTCTGAGCAATATCATTTGAACATACAGGAATCGACAAACTAACAGGCAGATAAACATTAGTCTACCAAATAGTCTAACATTGGATACAGATCTTTAAGCTTTATGATAATAACTATATACAAAATATCCTATTTCCTTCATTTAGCCTTTTTTTAAGTTATTGTGTTCGAATGCACGTAATTGGATAGTGAGACATAAAAACTCCCCTTATTCAAATTTAGTCAAAACCTGATGCAATATTATATTTTTTATTGTAAATACCAAATACAGAATTTCAAAAACTCTAACTTGTTTCCTGTTTCATATTTTTCATTCTATTTCTGAATTTTCATTTTCGTATGCAGGCGGATATGACTACAAATAATGTTTTTTCCTCCCTCCAGAGAGGTTTAAAACATGAAATTTCAGTTCATTCGCAGGATCAAGATATTAAACAGGTACATTGTATTTCCTCGTACACTATTTATACGGAAAAATAAAGCATAAAAATTTAATTATAGTGAAAAAATGCTAATTCGAATTATGAATTATTTCATCATCATAAATACCATCTCTATCTGAACATAGTCGCGTCACTTCTGACCCTACTATTTTATTTTAATTCAGAACTGCACATTGATTGCTTATATGACTAGTTCAAGTGGCAAAAAAAGCTTCAGGAGTGACTCAAAGAATATTTTATATAATACTAGCCCCCTTTGGCGACCAGCCGGTTCGCCAATCTAAATGCAGGTTAAAATTTTAATAATTAAATATTTTATGTAATTTCTACTTTAATAGATTCTTCATCAAAATATTTTAAAACTTCAAATTTTGATAGTCATATAATTCACTCATAATATTATAAAGGCCTTCAGTCATAACGTAAAATGTATCTGTTTAATTTTCTGTTAGTTCCCGTAGAATTTATGCTTTAAATTAAAGTGAAATGATTAATCTGCAATTAATATAATAATATATTTTACTGAAACAATAGCATTTTTTTATAATATGATTGCTGAAAACAGATTCACTGAGCATTTAAACTTATTTGCACTAAGTCAGCCATCTGACTCTCCGACCCGCTACGAAGGCACACGGATTCAAACCATAAAACTGAATGACCGGACCGCCGCAACAGCAACACTGGCGGGAACTGTGGTTGAGTCCTAAGGGCCATCATCGGCCACGGTACAACTGTCCCCGAAAGAAGTACGTCCCGTGATCGATGGGAGGAGTCAGATCCCCGACCAATTTGTGTACCCTCCAGGGTGGCGAGATCCAACCATCATGCCCCAAGCATCTCATCCTCATTTCGAGGTGCTCCCCCGGGGGTTCTTATGGCACTAAAGAATATCTTTCTTAATTTATGTAATATCTCAAGAATTTGTCAACAAAATTTTCTCAGATTCATCATGAGCAAATCGATTAATTAACAATGTTTAATTTTAAATGCATCAAACAATAAGAAAATAAAAAGAATCGTTTAAAATAATTGGTCGAAAACAGGTAGAAAAAAATTACTTAAAAAACGATGTACTTAAAATTATAAGCATATACAAAAAATATATAACTAACATAAATACAATTTAATTACAAAAGCATACAACTAACTTAAAAATAATTTAAATCAAGTCCGCATCCGTTGAAAATAGTTGTCAACAATCAGAACACAATGCGCATGCGTGAATTTTCAACAGCAATTATGGTAACACAAATATGTTAATTTTTCTACTCCAGTCGGGGTAACGGTTTGCAGATTAGAATTTTTTAATTTCCTTTATTCTGTTTTATTTTAATTCAAAAGTACTTCAGAATGAATCTGAAAGATCGATTAATTAACAATGTTTAATTTTAAATGCATAAAATATTTAAAAAATAAACAGAATCGTTTGAAATAATCGATCGAAAACATGTTAAGCCTACCCTCATTAGCGTGGTAAAGAAAGAAAAAAAAAAGACTGAAGCCTTACTCCTTTGGCGGTGGGGAAATGAAGAATTTTTTTGGCGGGAAAGTTAGTTTTTAATTAATAATTAAAATTCTAATTAAAAATTCAAAAAAGGGACCCCAGGTGCACATTTCCGACCTCCAAGCTGTACATGTACCAAATTTGGTAGCTGTAAGTCAAATGATCTGGCTTGTAGATCGCCAACACACGCACACACACACACACACGCACACACACACACACACGCACACACACACACACACACACACACAACACACAAACACACACATACATATTGAGCTTTATTATAAGTATAGATATAAAAATAGATAATTAAATGTGATCGAGAGTACCTCCGTTGCTAATTTCAAAATGTTTTCAAAAAATTTGATAACAAAAAAAAAATGTTTTAAGTAAAAAATTATTGTTATTTTGTAAAACAAAAAAAAAAGTGAATTATTAAATTTTAAAAGTAGAAATCTTTTATTTATCTATCAGATTTTAATGTTTAGACTACTCACAGTAAATAAAAACTGTTCTAAAGTATTTTATCACGAATTAGAATCTTTTCTCCACGATATTAAGAATGATTCAGAGAGAAACGGAGAGAAACAGTTAAAGTTGAATAGTTTTGTATTACGTTGCTATAGAATTAATAAGAAAAAAAGTAGATAGCCTAATAGGTTAATGAGATAACACTGTTTAAGCAAAAGGTTTGTATATATGAGGACAAGAAATTGCACTGCAAAATTTGATATCAAGTCCTTAAACATCCTCCGACATCTTCGATTATTATATAAAAAAATCAATAACATCTCAATTTATCTGTAATAAAAAAGTGCGAAACGTCATAGAAAACTGGATCTTTCAAGTGATTCAGGAATTTTGTCACGGAACCTACAACTCTCTGCGAAGACAAGGTGGACGTGAAATGCAATCAAACAGCTCTATAATTAATACATTCTTTAGACATAACTTTTCCATTGATGCAGTAATATTCTTTACATTAGCGCACACTTTAACATTTAGTTAGTTGGCATAAAATTCTATTATTATTATTATTATTATTTGCAGATAAATTTCCTACTATAGGAGAAAATCCTTTTTAATTTCAGGAAGCAAACAGCCCAATAAAAATTAAAGATTAAGTTATATTAATATCCATTTCGAAGCAACGAGAAGACCTTTGTGACGGGTCAAGTAATTTTGATGTGTAGTAAAATTACGAAGATTGCACTTTAGTTAACATCTTCTCTCCCAAACATTTGCAATGCAGCAGTAGAAATTAATAGGAACAAGCTCCTATGAACCACTTCAGATGTTAAATCTGTATCTATAGATGTTAACTTCGTGTAGAGAATTTCCTCTATCTGGCTCTCAACGCCTTTGCATTTATCATGTTAACTTATATTGACAGACGGACAAACTGATTTCCTCTAAATGGAAATCGCTCAAAAATTTCGGGGAATTCTGAAAATTTTGTGTAAACGCCATATAACAAATTTTATCCATTTAGCTCAAAGCAATTTTAGATTATCTTTATCTGAAACAGACATAAATGATGCCAAAATGTGTTTTTTGAACTCGGGGAGATCTAAAACGTTGAGATTCATCAAAATGTCGAGTGCGAATTTTTTGACGATAACAATATTTACTATATACTTCATTTACAAAAGAAACTGAAATTTGCAATTTTATGTAACTGACAATCCAACAGGAAAAAAAAGGACTCATGGAATACATGAATTATATATATATATATAGGTATTCGTGTGCAAGAGTCATCTGACAATTTTGGTCAGACTTTCATGATGTCATTCTCTATAATCCGGATTTCAAATTCAAAAATGCTTTTTTTTTTCATTATAGAGAAAATGAAAAAGTTACCTTTATTAACTCTCAATACAAAAGCATAATATCCATTGATCTTCTTTTCCTATAAATTAACCGGCTTCATTTTGCACATTCGTGTTAGTTTCGTTTTTGAAAAATACGAACTTAATACATCTCAACTCTAAGTTGTGTACGATCGTATCCATGTTGCTGCTAAGCAGAAAAGCTCGCTATAATGTTTTTAGTTTGACAGCTTTCATTTAAAAACTTATCTAAATCTCTATTGGCTTACTTTAAGTTGTAGAAAAAAGTGCCGGATTTTATATTATCATAATGCATTATGAAAGAATCAAACGAGAATATCCTCTTCATTTATGTGTTTGGAATAACGATTACAAAGAGTTAGAGAAGTTATTACAATCGTCGGAGGTATGAATCGTATTTTGTCCAAAAGATCATATTTTTATATAAATATATGTATATTTCTTTTTAAAATGTATTGTATCTATAGAAAGCAAAAGTAAAAGCGTTGCTAGAAAATTATAGCAGCAGTTCTTGCTGAAGTCTAGAAAATAATGTACTGAAAAAAAAAATCTTTATTGGAAATATGTGTATTTAGATATTGTAATTAAATGTCTTTAAATTATGTAGTCTCATATTCAGTTATAATCATTTATTTATAAGTTTGTATCTAAATATCAAATGAGTGATAAAAATGAACATGTGTATTCACATATGGTACCGTTCACGATGTGAATTAGATTTAAAACAAAAAAGGTTTTTTTTTTCTTGTACTCATAATTTGTTTTGTTGAAATTTAAGTTTTAAATCTTAATCTGATATAAAGCTTTCATTTTAAATTTGTAACACATTTTTAATGCAAAAACTTTATTTTAACTCTTGGTGTAAAATTTTATTGTTGCATTTATTTGCTTGTAATATATTTAATTTATTATTATTGCTTTATGTTATTTTAACATTTTAAAGATTATTTATTCTACTTCTAATGAAAAGAAAGGACAATATCTTAAATATTACTGAGTGATTGTGTGGTTCATTATCTCAGAAATTATCACTTGAGAACTCTATTTAATAATATTACATTGTAGTAAATTATTTTAAAATATAAAATTCAATTTCAAAACTGTGTATTTTTCACCAAAAATATATTTTCATTGGTTTATTAATTATAATGTATGTTTTCCTCTCATTACATTGTATTATTTTCAGGTCTTTTTTTTTTAAATGACAATACTAGTTATTAAAAAAATTGTTAATTGTAATCCTTTTAGTATTCACTTATCTTAGAAAAATTCTTGGTCTTCCTTTCAAATGTTTGAACTAAAAATAATAATAATGAGCTTTTATGCTGCTATGATATGTTTCAATGAGATATAAAGATTTGTTAAGTTTCAAATTTTATAATAGATGCATAAAGACTTCTGATTGATTTTCATAAGCTAGTCTTCTCAATCTGTAATTAAAGCCTTACAATATATTTTTTTCTTTTCAAGTTTTTTTAAATTTAAATGAACTCTTTTTTAATGTTGTATTTATAAAAAATTAACTGATAGTAAGTTTTAAAAAATCATGGCAGATAGTGAATTTCTTGGTGTTTAGAAATATTCTTATAATTAATAATTAATTATAATATTTGTTTCTTTTTACTCTGTATTTTAAACCAGAAATAAATCAAAATCTAGTTAAAAAAGGATTAAAAGAAAAATTAGATTTTTTTCATTATTATTATTATTTAGGAAAGATTTTTAAAAGTTAATAGTAAGTAATTTGATCTTATATTTAAATGCTTCAAGTAATCTTTGCATTGCTTGCAGAGAAGGCAGAATTCACCTTCATTGTAGAGAAAAGTAGAAATGT
Organism: Argiope aurantia; assembly: GCA_026543865.1. Lineage (NCBI taxonomy): Eukaryota > Metazoa > Arthropoda > Arachnida > Araneae > Araneidae > Argiope > Argiope aurantia. The sequence continues at coordinate 158,391 of JAPMOR010103763.1, read as the reverse complement.
CAATTTTAAACAGAGTTTAAAGAACTAGAAACACTACATTTTCTTTAATTTAAATCTTTAATTTTTTTTTCCCAGAAGGCTCTTTTAAAACTGTTATGCTCATTTTTTAATAATCTGTAAAAAAGACAAGGGAGATATAGAATGTCAGTTTTGTATTATTTAATTATATTGCTTTGAATAAAAAAATAATAATAAAGATTTTAAAAATAATTTAATTAATGAATTTTAACTGCTGATGTCAAACTTGAAGAATTAAAAAGGAAATCAAAGTGTTTTTTTTAAATATTTTTTTTATGTGATATGTTTTTCAGTATTTCAGAAAAGTTTTTACAGCAGTTAGAATTTCTTTTTATAAGAGAGTTTTGAATAATGCTTTTTCCCCTCTTCTAATGAATACCTCATTCTTCCATGCAGCAATGAGTAAATACATATTTTTAGAAATTCTTTTCTACAAGGAGCTATTCTATAATTCAATTAGTTTAATTTTCTCACCTGTTCTGCATAGTTAAAATGCTCGGATGGTTTGGAAATCTTCACTAACTGCTATAAATTTGTTTATTCAGTTAATTAGAAACAATAATATATTTTTTCCCCATAGTAAATATAAAAATGAATTTTTCCTTTTTATTGTCTTGTTGTGTACCAACTATGTACTTTTTACTTTGGAAACTCATTTTAACAAATATAATAAGAATTAAATTTATTCTTGATTAAATAAATTAGAGTTAAGACATTATAATTGTTCTGGCATTGAAACCTTCAACTTATATATATATATATATAAGCATACACTATATTTTTGGAGTATTTTCATCTTTAGCATGACATTGAGAAGAAAGATCCAAGAGGAAGAACACCATTAATGCTTGCTGTTACATTAAATCATTTAGAAACTGCTAGAGTCCTTTTAAGACATGGAGCTGATGTCATTGTGGAAACTAAGCAGGGTTACACAGGTTGGTATGGATGTCATTGCTAGACCATTTGATTTGTTATTATTACTCGTGATATTTATGATAATATCATTCTTTTTGAAATATTGATTATATATATATATAAATGAAGAAGATAGCTGTTTTACTTGTTATAAATAAAATTATCTGATAATGGAACTTGTAATGTAAAAAAAGGTTTATATTTTACTTTTATTGATGATTTATGATGATAAATGATTTCTTTATCTAATTTTTGAAGTGATAAACTAAATAAAAAATTATCTTATTTAAGATTTTTTGTCCTATCTTAACACTTCATTTAAGAAATTTTGTTTAATTTCAAGTCTTTATTCCAACAAAGTATTGATGGATCAAAAATGGAATTTAAAATACTGTCTCCATTCATAACGCATTTACTTTTTACTTTCTTTAATGAACATGTAATTGGAAAATTTTTGATTTAATGTTAGATATCTTTTCATGAAATTAAAAAAAATATTTTAAATTATGATACTGATAATAATTTAAAAAGGGCTTAAAGATTTTTTTATAAAGGAAGTCTAGTATTCAAAAGTAATATGAAAGACATTTTAGCTTTTTGACTGAAGATTCATGGGTTCAAGTACGGAGGTGTAGTATGGAAGTTGGGATAGACTGTGTTGTAGCCCAACTATGACTTTCATCATTTGACTAAGTTTCAAAATTATGAGGCCCATCTCAAACTTGCTCAGTGTAGCAGAACTTTAATTTAACTATATAGTTTAAAATGGAAATAATATTCTTTGTAAATGAAGATAATTTAAGTACTCATCTCCATGTATAATTATGCATTATAATCTAAAATATCTTGCAGTTATTGTTTATTACAACTTTATTTGTACATTTTAGATTTCTTTAATCATATATATCATTTAAGCAGAATGTGAAAAGTTGTGTTGAAAAAACAAAATGAAAATTTATGAATTTCCAATTTAATTAGAGAAATAAGTAGATAAAATGTAGAATACCAATTGGAAATTTTAAAAAAAAATTACTTCAATTAATAAAATTAACATACAGTCATACCTCATTTAATGAGTATCTTCCATAATGAGCAAACTAAAAGTAAGAAAACTGAGGCTTTTATAGAGCAATGTTTCGTAGAATTAGATATTATGACGTTAATGCAGGATTGGTCTGTTTCATGGATTCCAGGCTTTGTTGAACACTTATTTCTGGATAGAAGATGCTTTGCCCAGATGGTATTGTGAAACTCAACTTTGAGAGATTTGAGCAAGTGCCTAGGAAGTCTTAATTGATGAGATTATGTCTTTGGCCATGATTATTGGGTTAGGATGGATAGCAATGACATCAATCAGCTGATGGAAGAATATAAATAGAACTTTCCAAGAGTTTATAGAGCTGCATTCCGTATTGCAGTAAAAGGTTGTGGATCAATAGTTATGTGTACTACAAATACATTTAATGATAAGGCTATGTCTCATTTTTGATAGAAGCTTAGATCCAAAACATCTTTAAACAACCTTTCTTGTTAATAAAAACATGCATTATAAATAATAAATTATATTATTATAAATTTCTTTAAATACTTCTTTCTAGAATGAAACACATTATCCTATTTTACATGGATTCCCATGGGAAAAACTGCTTCATTTAATGAATCTTTCGCATTTGAAATAAGATTTGGGAACATATTACGCTTGTTAAGTGAACTAAACATTTTCTTTTGATATAAGCTTAATTCAACAATTAACAATTTTTTAAAATAAACCAATAGAAAATATTAGAAATAATAAAAATTCAATAGAAACTAAATAGTAAAAGGATATTGTTAAAACTTATTACATGCTATTGCATGTTTTTTACAGTGAATATATAATATGAAAATAATTATTGAATCCAACTATATGATATTTAAATGATACTAAAATGTTTTTCTCAATGTTTTAGTTCTGGTGAATTCTTTTACTTTCTTCAGACTTATGATTCATTTCATTTTTAGTTCTTTCATTTAATTATTATTGTGTTAACAAAAATCAAAGAAAGATTTTTGTTTCGTATTGAACCCATTTATATCTATTATTTGAATTCTGATTATATGAAATTTATTTTTATTCTCCATCTGAAGGTGATCAGTATTATCTGCCTTCTAAAATAAATAAATAAAACAAATAAATAAATAAAACAATTTGTCATGTGATACATGCAGATATGTTATGGAAAATTATTCAGATTTTCAAATGAACTTTCAATACAATTAGATCAACAAATCTGATTTATAGTCACATAAAATCTAGACAGAAAGAAAGAAAAATTGAGAAATGTAGTAATGATTCTCTTTAATAAGAATCATTTGTCAATCAATCAAGGTATAGTTCAGAATTAGAAGTATACTGCTCTTAAATGGGGAAAAATTAGATGTTACTGTACATATACAGTTTTTAATTTAGTATTGCATTGAATACATGTTATAACTACTTTCTAAATAACAGGAAAAGCAGGATTGTATCTTAATGTGATTCATGGCATTTTTTTTTTCTTTTTATATATTCTATGCCTTTATTTTTACATAGCTGAAAATGTAATGGAAAGCGAGTTTGTTTGTTTCATTTCTTAATCTATCAGAAAATTTCAAATTTAAATTTCATCAATGGATATTGGAATCCTGACATATTTTTCTCAACATTTTTATTATTATTATTATTATTGCCTTCAATGTTTTTAATAATTTCATGAAATTTCTATTAAATATTTTTGCTTTTCATTAAAAAAGACGTTGTGTATCTGAATTGAAATTAATAATATAGGTATTCAAATTTTGTATGCTATAATAATTGCAAGCATTCATTTATTACTCAAACTGTTAGTGCTTGAAACAGTGAGAACAGATGAATAATGATTATAGTTAGCATTTTTAATGAATGCAAATTAATTATTATAATTTTTTCCAGTTGTCCATGAGGCTGTAAGCACAGAAAATGCTCAACTCTTACAAGAAGTTTTAGAGAAAAGAGACTTTCAACGCTACAGTACTCGTGCTATTGGGATTCCTGATTTACTTTCCAAAATACAGGGTGTATGTAGTAAATAAATAATTCAAACATCTTATTATTTAGGGAATAAATATTGAATTAGAGAAATTTTGAATAATGTTTTGACTTATTAGGGTATTTTTGTATTTTTAGACACCAGACTTCTACATTGAAATAAGCTGGGAATTCAAGAGCTGGGGTATGTATTTCTTTGATATATTTCAGTAACTTAAAATAATGAAATTTTAAAGAGTATTATAATTTTTTTTGTAAATCCTGTGTTTAATGTTTCACAATAATATACTTTTTAAAGCTATACTTTATATGCATGTTATTTTTAAGGTTGTTAAATAATATGTTCACATGTCTTATTTTATTCATGCATTTATTTGTAAAACATTATTTTAATTCAACAACTGGTGCAAAAATTAATTTCTTAATTTAAATACATCATGTCCAGTTGTTTTAATGTTTTCTATTACAGATAATTTCATCCTGTAACACCTTGAATTCAGTTGTAAAACGAACATGAATCTTTTCTAATTTCAGAAACAAATTTTTAAAAAAATTATCACTGTGCTTTAAAATAAATATTAGTGTAAAATTTGTTTCTTCCTTTTCTTTTTTTCCTCTTGGCTCTGACTGAAGAAAATTGCCAGATTGCTCGACTAATTAGATTAAATAATTGATGACAAAAATGCTTATACACTTGGAAAAGTGGCAAAAGGAAGTCAAAATTATATTTTACCTTCATCAGAATTTCTCTTTGATTTTGCACATACTTTTTTAAATAAGTATCCACTTAATTTTTTTGGGAGGGAGCAGGGAGAATAAGCTTTTGCTTACTGTCATATTTTTCTTTCTAAGAACAAAATCTAATCAATAATGAAAATTGAAAAGTGTCATATAAGAATATTTCTTTTAAAGCTATTTATTGTATAAAAATATGTTGCATAGAAAAACATATTTGATTCATGTTTTCTGTAAAAAGTAATTCTATCAATTTTGTATTTTAAAGTGTATGGATTTTAAATTGACCTTGAAACTGTTTTTATGTGTGTACCATGCAAAATGCATGCTACTTTGTAATGAATTTATCACAAATATATTTCTTTTAGTTCCCTTACTGTCAAGATTATGCCCTAGTGATACATACAAAGTGTACAAATGTGGTATGTATTTAGTTTTGATATAAAAAGTAGTACAAAGTAGGTAGATATCAGTACATATAAAATACTTGTATTGATTCAAAATTGGGTTGAATTTATTAATTGCTATTTGAGAATTAGTTCACACATTTGGAATATTTACATGCTTGAATCTGCAGAAAGTCTGAGAAAATGAAACTTTTTAGTTAAGCTGTTCAAAACCTTAAAAAAAAAATGAGAAGTTAGGAAAGGGAAACTTTTGAAGAATAATTCATAAGAAAATTCAATCAGAATCAGAATTCAATCTTGGTATATACAGTCAGTTGTGTATACCAAGAAGTTTTAAAGGGCTGATTTTAGTTTTATATAAATAATTTTGATTTTTAAACATCTTAGAATTATTATTATTTTTTTAGCTTTCAAATTTCTTTCTAACATTTGCATATGTTTTTTTTTGCTACCAGGATATTTAAAATTCAGCAACTGATACTTTAGTTTTTTTAGTAAATGTTGAAAAATTAATGTTAAAAGTTCATTCAATTTCAACTGTTTTAAGTTATTTAATGTACTTATTATTTTCTATTATTAGCAGAAATACACTATTGTATAGTGAATAAATGAAAAAAAAAATTATTTGGTGAACTGGGATCACATAATTATTTGTGAGGAATCGCACTATGATTCTTGGAACTTGGTGAATCAAGTGAGCAAGAGTTGGGGGGGGGGGGGATTAACCCTTAGCCAAATGTATAAGTAATTGTGCATTTTATTTTAAATTTAAAATTGTTTTTGATTTATTTACTTTTATTAATATTCGTGTATGCTTCATATGTGTAAATTTACTGAATATGATTTTCTGTCTTTATTTTTCTTCTGCTGTAGAATAATATTTATGCATTTACTATTTTGGAATTCTGACAAAAACTATATGGGGATATAAAAGCCATATCAATATGCATAAATTGCTGTATTATGTATGGATATAGCTGAAGCAGTGAGGTACAGTATTGGTAATTGGCACTAACACTTGGTGTCCTATTAGGAGTAAGAAAAGGATTGATAAAAGAAATGAACATAAATAAATGAAAATAAAAAGCCCAATAAAGAACTGGCAGACTACAATAAATATGGAACTGCAACAATAAAGCTTCACAGTACTGGTGGAAACTCCAGGTATCTTGCATAGTAGACACAACTGCAGAAATCCTAGGAACTAAGTCAGAATTGCCTTAGAAATGAAGACTATGGATCATTGGATTGTAATGCTGGGAAATGCCATGTAATATTTCATGACTTGTATAATATTTCTTGACCTCGAATTGTACAGCAATTTATGTTTATCAAAATAAGCTTTATAACATCTTAAATATGATATTCACTTGCGTTATTTTCCTAATTTATATATTTATTTTGTTGTAGGCTCTAGTGTGCGCATTGATACTACACTCCTAGGATTTTATCAATCTAAGTGGCAACGAGGGAACAGAAGTTATATCTTTAAAGGACATGGTAAATATTAGATACTTAAAGGCTAGAATATGTTTTATATGAGCATGGCCAACTTAACATTGTACATTATAGTGATTGTAAGTAAATTTCATAAAATTATATGCCGGACCATTGTATAAATAAATAGTAATCAATTTTGTAAAATTTATTTGCTATTATATTTTCTTAATATTTTTTCAAGAGTTAGATTAAAAAAATGCGTAATGAATTAAATAAATAACACATATTTAAACATTCATTCCTTAGTAATTGCCTTCAATTTTAAATTAATTTAATTTTTTCTTTATATTAGAACTATTTTTATAGTTATTATTATTATTATATTTGTAAATTGCAACAAAATATTTTGTAACATTGACATTAGCATCTAACAGCTTAGAGAAGTTTTTAATAAAAAGAAAAAAGAAATTGTCATTATAATTGAATTTCATTTAGAATCAACAGTCCATTCAATGGTTTTTCATGTCAAAATCAAACATATTGCATAAATCCTGAATCCAATTTTTGGAGCCGTTTTGAAGTGCAAGCTGGTTTTTAAATATAATGTTTGTTAACTTTTTGAAATGACAAATTATTGTATAGATTATGAGTGGGTGTATAATAATGTTTATTATAATTAATGATAATCAGATGATGAAATATGGGATTAATTAATTTCTATTACTGTGTAGATGCAATAATTAAGCATGTTTATTCCATAGTTTGAGAAGAAATAAATATAATTTATGTTGCCGAAAAAGTTAATTCCAGCTAGGATGATGCATACATTTCATGGCATAATTTTTAAACAGGAATAATGTCACAAAAACAGCATATTTTGTCATTCCAAAGGTGGTAAAAAGGGATTGCAAACTTGTTTTTTTAACTTTAGAGCTCCTCAAATCTGAAATTTAAATATAAATAAAAAAATAATAATAACAATTTTTAATAAATAAAACCTATTGTCCTTTTTTTGTTTTTGTATATAGATACAAAAGTAACATCTTTGCACATGCATCTACTTTACCCAAAAAATTTCATTGCTTTGAACTTCTTTATAGTTTAGTAAGTTTTTATAAATAAGAATAAGGCACACCAGAAAAACAATGTAAAGTATTTGTTTTAAAATTTCATTTGTAAGTAAAATTAATTGAAAGTTAATAATTTCTTTGTTTAATCTTAACTTTATCAAGTTAAAAATCGTGTTATTTTTTATTGAATAATAATAAAATTATACAAAATTCATTAGAAAAGGCAAAATTTTAGCTATGCCCCCCCAAATTATTTTTTAATGTCGAATGGATTATATTATCCTCATTGTACTTCTGCGCTAGTGAATATAAATATTATTAGACAAAATCTCATTCATATTTAATTATATTCTGAAACAGAATATCTGAACTCTGGTAATGTTTTCCTTTATTGTTTATCTTCTGGCACAATATTAGGATATATCAATGTTATACACCAGAAATTTATTAACATGTTGCATATATTTATAATCCTTGCACTGTACACATGAGAAAAAAAGAGAAATATCTTCAGAATCCCTATCTATATGCGATTTTATTATCATCAGCATGTCCAGATGATTTGCTCTGTTAAAACCAAATTTAAAACAATGATAGATTAAAAGCTATTAATTGAGTAGGAACTAATGCCCTGAAAACTGTTTTAAAATTTGAATGAATTTTTTTTAAAATTATTTTTATTTACTCAATTATAAGTGGAAAATTTGGGCATTTTGTTCATATTTCTGCAATTTTTCCTCTATATTCTTGTTAGAGAACTATGATTTTTTTCAAAAATATCATCGTTAAATCCCTAAAATTCTTGATTTTTCAATAATTTTTTAAAGTTTTAGGAAGCAACTTTTTTCTGACATCTATAAGATTTCATTTTCCATTATCATTCAAATTGTACTGCTTGAAGTTTTGTTTTCAAAATTATTGTTGCACAAGATGATATATTGTATTTTTTGTGAATTTTATTGTTTTTGCATTAGTTTATTTTTTACCTTTTGATGCTTTATGTTGCAGCATATATTATGAACAATGTTTGTTTTATTCTAAAGATTAAATTTATGTTTTTAGTAAGATCAAATAAACTACTACCTTGGTGTTATTAATTTCCTGTCACCAAAAAAATGAACTTTTGAGTAATGTCTACAAAAAAATTTAAAAAAAAAACCCCTCTTTTTTTTCTTCTATAAAACGATTGTAATCCAAAAATTTTCGAAGTGAAAAAACAAAGCACAAAGAATAAATTGGATCCTGAAAGAATAGCAAATCACTGGCAGCGATAAATTGATCAAAGGAAACTTGTCAGTCTGCAAGCAAAAGCTGAAAGAAGTCATCAAGGAATTATGAAAGAGTGCAAATGCAGACATCTATTGAATACAGGATTGAAAGCTGATGGATAGCAGTGAGAAATTGAAAGCTATATAATATAAAAGTGAAGGTAGTAAAGAAAAGACAGACCTGAGTGAAAATTTTGTGTGCTAATTGTTACTCTATAGAATATTAGTACTTATTCTAATATTCCATTTGTATTTAAAATTTTGAAAGCACTATGATGAGTGTAGGATCAGTGTTGAGTATTTGTTGAATTTGCAGCTTGAAAAAGTGATATAGTGAATCATCATATTTTTCAATGAAAATGAGATTTTCAATTTGACAGCTTTCTCATAACAGTATACAATTATTAAATTATTGTACAATTATTAACTGTACTCACTATACTATTAACTGTTCTCCTAGTACAATTATTAAACTAATACTATAATAATATTTATCATTATAAAAATTAAAATATGAAACTATGTCGGATTTTGTGTGTGTGTGTGCTTTTTCATCTGACATATGCTAGACAATAATTGGGAAAACAAAATTTTAATTATTTTTTAAAAATTTTACTTTAGATATTATATAGTTGATAAAAAATTGATGAATATAATTTTTGCTTACTGACAATTCAAATATCATTTTCCTGACAATTCAGATATTAAATTAGTAATAAAAAATAAATATTAATAAAAAATAAAATTAGTAATAATAAATATATATTTTTACTTATAGTCTATTCTTTTTTCAGAGGATGGTGCTGTCATAATGGAGGTGAATCATGATTCAAGGAAAGTTTTCATCGAACAGATGAAGGTGTTTCCTGCTCACATGATGAGTGTAATGGTTGCATTATCACCTTCTCCAGAGCAGGTTGCACTGCGCTTTGCTGCACCTATTGTAGCCACTTATGTAGATACAGAGAAAATAAGATTTGAAAGGTTTCTATTTGTATATAGCTTTGATTTATTTCTAATAAGTTTTTTAATTGTACTTTTATATTCAAGTTTTATAGCCAAATTTATTTTTTTTTTAAATATTTTCCTCCCTTTACAAATAAAATTTGTTTACAAATTGTGAAAAGTTACCTTTAATTTATAATTATGTATTATTTTACTGATGTGATTTTAAAAAATTGAACTCCTTAGCAATAACCATCATTTCTTAAAAGAGTACTTGTAAACTAATGTTTTATTGAGTTTGATAATTATGGATTAATATTTGTGTGCTATGGAAATAAATAATTTTTGCTTGTGCCTAGTAAAATTTAGTTAATTTACCTTATTGGCTTTTAGTGAGCTTGAAATTCCCACTATTAATTATCTTCTTAAAACTATGGTACAAAATTGAAAAAAAAATAGTTTCATGTAGTCTTTTATGATTTAAGGAAACTTTGCATGAAGTTCTGTGAAATCTTCATCAAATGAACAGAAATATTTTATTAGTTTTAGTTTGAAATTTCTATTTTTGATTATATTTTTCTAAGTAATTGGTTTTTGAATCTGTTGATTTCAAAGAGTTGAAAAGGATATTTTGTATCAATTCTAGATTTTAAAGGTGATTAACACTCAAATTAATTCAAAATATAAATTTCCATAAAAGTTTTTGAAATTATATTAAAAATACAAGATCAAAACAAGTGAGGAATAAAATTAAATTCTGAATATTTTTTAGAAAAATTATCGAATAATCCTTGAAAATCATTTAAAAAAATTTATGGATAAATATTAAAATATTTTACAGTATAGTTTTAATATAGCAGTGGTAATAATATATTAAAGTATTTTAAAGTATAGTATAGTATACTTTATCAGAAAAGACTGCTTTTGATTTGCTTGCCTCAAAAATAAATCAAAGGGGAAAAAATTCAAAATGATACCATTCTGACTTTAAAATTTTGTTTGGAGTGTTAGTTTTAAGTTGTTGTAGGAAGTTGGTAGTTTATAATAGCATGTTAAAGAAGGGATAAAAACAAGTTTGCATAGAATGGGAATTTGTTTAAAATTTCAAATAGGATTCGAGTTTTTAATAAATATGATCTGTTGGTTCCCCTTTTTAAAAAAAAAAATATTTAAATGGTATTGGGAATTATAATTTAAAAAATGAGGTTTATTATTATTTCAGGATTTTTTGTTTTCACAAAATCTTAATTCATAAAAAAAGTCAATTTAATAACAGAAAAATCTGTTATAATAGGTCTTCATATTTGTAACAAAGCTTTTATTTATCTTTATTTTAGAATGATTAATAAGTGTGGTTTTTTAGAAGTATTTAATTTTATATCAATTTTTCTTTCTTGAGGTATTGTTTGCATGTAAAGTTTCTTTTTGTTACAAAGATATTTTTATTATATCCCATTATTAATAAAACTGGTTATAGCATTTAAACTAGAAGTGTGTTTCACATTTTTAAAAAGTGAACTTAATTTTATCTCCCTTTAGGCCTCAAAGAATTAAGGTAAAAGTACTTTTCTAGAATTGACTAAGATCAGTCTTTCTTAATATTATAATTTTTTGAATGATTAAAATTTTACATTTGGTGAATTAAAGTGTTTTACTTTCCTGTTTTACTTGTTCTTTGTGATTTTGTTGTTAATTTTATTTTATTTGTAATCTTATCTTTGAGAAAATTTTAAACATTTTTTTCTGCTTTCTTTTAAAATCAAATTGCATTATATGCTATATTAATATTTTTAACATTTATTTCATTTCATACAAATTAATATTGTAAAGATTTTACTGATATCAATTTTTTCTAAATATTTCAGCCCTAAAACAGGAATATTGCATCGCAAAAATAGTAAAACAGTGATGGTTAATGGCTATGAATGCAGGGTAATTTTTTACCTTATATTCCTTTCTTTTTTATTCAAATAAATTATTGCTTCAGATGATAGATTACAATTGATTTTAGCTTATTGTGGATTAATAAGTATATACTTGAAACTGGCTGTTGACATTTTATTTTCAAACTTTGTATTTACTTATATTTGCATTTCATTTATGTTTATCAGAAATGTAATAACCGAGTTGATATTTTAGCCGTTATTATTAAATAAATCAATGTGAGGTGTTTCATTTACTATGCACTTTGAATTTTATTTTCAAGCTAAGTCCTTGAAAGTAATAAATAAAAAAAATGAAAAAACAAATTGCTTTATTACTATCTCTTGAGTTATTTTTATTGTTTAATTATTTTACTTTTTTGAAAAAATAATTCTAAAATAGTTTTTTTTTAAAATTCTTACGATACAATTCCTTTTAGGTTTATGTTGCTAACAATGTGGAATTGGTTACAAAAACCAGAACAGAACACTTATCTGATGCAGATAAACGAAAATATAAAGCTACACGATCAGCATTCCAATCTTTTCTAGGAATCATGGAAGTTGATGAGCGCACTAATTCTATGTCAGTGACTGGGGTATGTTTTAATATGCTGCTTGTTATGTAGCATTTTCATTTTCTTGTAGTTATAAATTTCAGATTTGTATATGCTGTAAGATTTAATTTTTCTTTATTAATAAATATTTTATTTTAGGATTGAAATTAGTAAATGTTATAAGTGCGAAATCAAAAATATTAAGAAATCAATATATTTGAAACAAATTTACACCAATTATAGAACTTCTTATACTATAACTTCTTAATACACTTTTTGAATTTCAGAAATGATTACCAGGAATGTTTTTTTTTGTAGTTTTTTCAGAAAATAAATCATTGCTAATTTAAAATTTTAATATGAATAACAATGATAAATTTTTCAGAGTACACAAAGAGTACAGAGTACACAAACATAATTGTTAAAAAACAAACAATGAAAAAATTACTACATAAAATATTTTTAATATGGAATGGATGATTTTTTACTTGATTTATTTTTTCACAAAATTCAATTTTATCATTAAAATGATTTTGCCTCTGTAATTTCTTCTTATCAATAGCACTCCAATTTATTGTGGCAAAATCATTAATATTTTGCAGTAGGATTCCATCACCATTTTAATTATATGGGGACTAAATAATTCATTAAAAAGAGATTAATTACAAAGACAACTATCATTTCACACTACAAAGACTCTATCATAATTCTACTAATTTTATACAAAGTAATGAAAATAAAAATGTTGATGTGAAAAATATTCAAAAACAAAATAAACAAATCAATTATTTATAATTGATATGCAGAGTATTCCTCAAAAGTGAAACACATATTTGTTTCCTTAACTATTGCAATTAGGCATATATTGTACTTCCAATTGTAAAATTTCTTCAAATGAGGTACCCAAATATGTTAAAAGATTTTGGCTTTTGTAGAGAGAAGAATAAAAAGCTACCAAAATTGCATTTTGCACATATCTGTAGAAAATTACTTTCTATGAATAAAGTGAAGTTTTTTTTTACATTCATTTTTCATTACATTCATTTACATTCTTTAAGGACACAAAGTTTAATTTTTCTATCAGTAAAGTGTGCTGATATATTAAAAGGTAAACTTATTGACTTAAATTATTTTTCCATGCCTCAGACTAGTATTTGAGAGAGTCGTTGATAATCTTTTTCAAGAATAATATGTATATCACAAAAGGCTATTAAAAAGATGAAATCATAATACATATATATAATTATGCAATTATTAACTTTCATTAAATTTTGAAAAATGGTCAAATAAAGTATTATTTGAAGTACTTGATACACTTGCTCAAATTCAATAACTTCACCTATACTAAGTTGTATTCTTTTAATAATACGTTTGTGCATACTATCCTGTGACTCACTAGCTGCATTTATTCAGGCCTTTTGAATTCATTAGCAAAATTTTGCTGCATCTACATAATATGTATTATATAATGAAAAATTTAAACAACCATATAAATAAAACTAAACAGTAATCAAATTAGGATCAGATGATGGTGAGCATCCAACCATCATCTTCAGCTGCCATATGGTGAGAAGGAGCTCTGTCTATTTACTGCTAATACATCCATAAAAGTACTCTCAAAGACTAAAGAGTTGATACAAAATGTAATGAAATACAGATTAGTACTGGAAAACATCAAAATTTGCAGAATGTCCATATTCAAGAGTATTTGCAGCTTTGGTTTGGTGACCAGCTAATGTGGTCCCCTCCCCCCTCTCTCTTTTCTTATCCTAACTGAATTTGGCATGGGGAATCATGTGGGAAAATGATCTACCTAGTATTACTGAGTAGGAAGTCAGAAACCAGGGAAGAGAGAGCATAAGAAAGAATTTTGAACATATGAAGTTTCAAAAAGGAATTTCCCAATAGCACTTTGGTTCAATGGGAAATAATTGTTCTGTTCAATTTAGAAATTGCAATAAAACTGGAATTTGTGTGATTAGAAAAATATTTTTAATGCATAAATTAATTAGAAAATTTTATATAATATTTCTATAAATGTTTAATAAATATTTGGAAATATTCAGTTATTTATTGTATTTGGGTGCATTATTTTCCATTACAGAAAATTATATTTCATTTTCTTTTTCACTTACACCTATCATGTTATTTTTCTTCCTTTAGGAAGCTCGTTCACCAAACCCTTGTGCTATTACACCCGAAGAATATTTTGATGCACTTGTTGATCTGAAAGGGCGAGATGTTGGAAGGCCTAGAGAAGTATCTACAAAAATACAGAAATTCAAAGGAACCATATGGCTTTGTGAGAATTATCCCATTTCACTTCAAGAGCAGGTATAATTTTCTCTGAGTGAAATAACAAGTGATTGATTTATGACATGATAATGTTTACTTGAGTATTTATTTCACATAAAATTTTTTAGATAGTGACAAAGCTATATTTAATTTTAGTGATATTTTGCATACTTATATAACTTTTAAAATGATTTTTAAAAAAACACCATATTGAGATATGTTTAAAGTAATTGACTTAGTAAACAAACATAAAATGTACATTTTTTTTGAGGAAGTTTCAGCTAAAATATTATTGCTTCTAATTGGAACTATATAATACAGGAAGATACTTCTTCAGAATAATTCTTAAAAGTTTCAAGAAAAATTATTTATCTTTAATCTGAAAAAAGGGAAAATGAAAACTGAAACTGAACAAATACATATGATATGAGAAAAATACATATGATGTATATCTCCTGATAAAATTTCTTTGAATTGAAATACCAAATATTGTATTGACATATTTTTTTTATCTGTAGTAAAAACAAAAATGTCAAGATTATTTTATTAATTTTCTTTTGGGTAGTACTTTAGGATTCAGTATGTATTAATAACATAAAGATGGAATAGGATATTAACATTCATGTTTTTGATTATTAACTTTTTATAAATTCTTAAATAATTTATATTGAAATTTTTTTTATTTTCAGCTCATTCCCATTATAGATTTAATGGCAATTAGTAATCGTCATTTTGCTAAATTAAGAGATTTCATCATGCATCAGTTGCCTGCTGGTTTTCCAATTAAAATGGGTGAGGTATATAATTTATATCTGTATATTTTCAAAAGGTTTTTTTTTGTCTGATTAATATTCAGTTTCTTTAGCACAGTGAAGAATATTATTTATAAAATCTTATTTTTATTAGTTGAGCAAGCATCTAGTTTTTATTTTGAGTATGGTTTAAAATTATTTCATATGGTTAAAATTGCATTGAAACTATATCACAGTCTTGTAGTCATTGTTTATGCTTACTAATGTTGTTCAAAATTATATGTAATTGCAGAAGTACCACTTTTTCGAGTTTTACATGCTAGAGTTACTTTCGGAAATGTGTTTGCCTTAGACTCGCCAGTTCCTTGTGTCTCACCTTATAAAATTGATGGCTGTTATGCTTGTGAAGTTGACCCAGCTTGTTTTGATGTGCCTGAAAACTATATCAAATTTGGTAAGAATTACATAGATATTTTTAAATAATAAATTTTTGTAAAGAAAAAAATCTTTTTCTCTTATTATTTTAAAGCAATTTGCTTATTTCCCATAAAATATGATTTTCTTTCAGAGTTTGAGGAAGTAAATTTCATTGAAAAACTAATTTTTTTTTGTGACATGTACATATTTCCAGTATTATGGAAATATTTCATTTATTAGTTTTAAGGATAATGAATAAATTTTTTATCTTAAAATTGCTATTCCTATTTTTTTTTAAAAATAGTTTATATTTTGGCTTTTATAACTACTTTCTTGAAACTATAATGAAATGCACAATAATATTGAATAATTTTTGCTCTTATATCTGTGTTATATAATATATATTGTTCGTTTTAGGATTCCAAAACTATCTCTTTTAAACGTTGTAACCCCACAAGGGAATGATATGCAATAATATATGCATGTTTAAGGATTCTTTGTTAGACCTACACCTTGACTTCCACCTTATTACAGGCATTTTTTTTTCACCTTACCCTTATTTTTATAAAATAAATATCTTGTCACAAAATAAAAGTGTGGAGGATTTCTATATTCATTGCAGGATTTTTCAGAAAGTTATTTACCTACAAAATAAAAGAGTCAGTGCATTTAATTAACAATAATATACATTTTTTAGAATGCAATTATTAATTGTTTATTTTTTATCTGTACAATTTTCACTTTTAATATTATAGTTATGATATCTGCTTTACATTCTTAGACCGGTAAAATTCTTGAGTATAACTCGAATATGATTAAAATTAGGAATAACTGTTTCAAGGTAAAATTTAAATACTCTTAATAACTCTAATTATATGTACAAACATTTGCATCATTAATATAACATTGTCACCATTTTTCATTTAAAAAAAATCTTCTTTCCAATGTCTTCAAAAACTATATGTTTCCATTGCTACCCCATCTTGTATCTTGAATGTAAACTATATGGGATATACATCAACAAAGACTTATTATTCTCTGATTGCCAAAGGTAATAGTTAATGTCAAAGTACATGAGAGTTTGAATATTGGTGATCAGATGATTTTTCTTGGGAAGAGCTTGAGACAAAAGAAAGGAAAACGAAATATTGAATTGATTAATCCAATATTTTCCTGAGCACAACTCTATAGCCTGAATATATCTTTTTCTTTAATATCCATTTTTAGACTGATAAAAACTACAATATGGCAATAATATATAAAAAAATATTATTGTTTAAACAAGAAGAAATATCAACCTGTGAGAAAATAAACAGAAAAAATTATTTATATGAGATTAGAAGACACTCGTGCATTATGTAGTGTGGCCTGCATAAATCATAAATTTTGATCACTTCTGTATTGATGGTTTAAAATTGATATTTTAGAAAGTACAATACGTGAGATCATTTAGGGACATGTGAAAATGATATTGAAAATTATGGTAAGTAGGGAATAATAACAGATTAATATGAAAAAAATGTTGTACAAATTGGTTTCTACAAGTTTGTGTGAACAGTGAAAGATTTGGAATTCTAAAAGCTTACTGAGTAGCAATCAAAGAAAAATATTTGGATTTCAAATATTAAAGCAACCAGTGGGGGTAGTGTCCTCAAAATTTTCTTACATACTCGCAAATAAAAGTGTTATCCCATGTTCCATATAAAATGAAGACCTTGGTGAACAATAATGACAAAATATCAATATTGGGTGAAAATATAGCATTTTTAATGAATCTAGCATGTGACCTTGGGTGAAGTTGTGCCAATTATTCCCTGGCATCTAGCAGTAGGTACTCGAAAATCAATTTGTGTTTTAAACATGTTGTTCACTAGCAGTTGGAATCAGAATTTGGCCCAGAAATACAACTTTAATCACAAAATAAAATGCTAAATTTCATATGTTTAAGTCATCGCATTTTTGAGTAATCGCGATTACATGCTTGTGAAAGTATGGATTGACTGAAAGTTAATTCCTTGATGGATCTGGTTCCAAATTTGATAAGTATCGACATTTTAGATGTTAAATCTAAAATTGTGTTAATTTATATTTGACAGCTAGAATGACAGACTTCCTCTGAATGGATATTTCTCAAAATTTGATGTGAAGACCATATACCAAATTTCATTAGTCTAACTCAAGCATTTTTAAGTTATCGTTGTCCCAAACAGAAATGTGTTCTTTGAACTCGCTGAGGTCTGAAATTTGGAGATTCGTCAAAATCTGGAGTTTGAATTGTTTGATGATTACAATACTTTCTTTATACTTCATATATGAGAAAATAATAAAATATCTTTTACTTTTCATGAATTAAAATTTGGGGGAAGAATGTTCTGGTTTTATATATGTATTAAAACGAATATATTTATCAATTTGATACAACACCAAATATAAGATTGTATTTGTCTTTATTTGCACTTAGTTTTATGAAATTCAGCTTCATTAACAAATTTAAGGACTGTATCAAATTTGCATTTCATTTAACTTGTTAATTATCACTCTGAATAATTGTGTGTGTGTGACCAATTTCACTCTTAGAATTATTAATGATAAATTCTTTGTGTATTGATAGGAATGGCAGTAGGGATGCTTAAAAACTAATAAAGAGATGAGGTGAAACAATTTATGAACCACTTATTTTGTTAACAATATCAAACTGCACTATTCAATGACACTAAATAAAAAATTAAGAAAAATTAAATTTTATGGGAAAATTAAGTGAAGTTATGTTTAATGTTCTATTATACAGAAAGAATTGACTGTTAAAAATATAAATGAAATATTGACTGTTGATAAATAATATTGCCATATTATATTTCTTAATGTGCATTATAAATAAGATTGTAATGCTTTAATACCTTTTTTTTTTTACCTCTAACTTATTTTTTTTTCATTATTCTAGGTAACACTACTGCTAAAAAGACAACTGAAAGGCCACCCCAAACAGCTGAAGCTATTGCAGCTAGAAGGGATGAAAGGAGACAAAAAATATTATCAAAATATGGTTATTCATCATTTCCAACTCTTCCTGTGACTGCAACTGTAAGTTTTTTATTATTGATATTCAATGCTGCTAAAAAAAAATCAATTACCAAAAATGAGATTTTTATATACATAATTTAGAAAATAAAATTTAGATATTTGCCCTCTAAGACAATCTATAGCAAATTAATTTATCTCTTAATTATCTGTTAGATAAGATTTACCCATGAAATAAGCATTTCTATTTTTCTATCGTAATTCTTATTTTTACTCATACTTGTTGGGAAAAAGATTCAAAATAACATTAACGTTATTAGAAATAGCTGAAAATTTAATGCATATGAACATGCAAATTTTGTTTCAGTAACATAATTCAGCTTTGTATGAATCTTTCTTGATTTACTGACAATCATACATATATAATATGGAGCATTGTGATGATTTTTTGTATTTGTTTCAATTTTATATTATTAGTAATAAAATTAATATATTGTTTTAATATAAGAAAAATTGTCCATAAGAATAAAGTTACTATTGCTACTTCACATCAGCATACTATGTTTCATTTTAAAGTAACTTGATTGTTATGATGAATGCACTTTAAAATTTTAAATTATGGGCAAATGGAAAATATATTTGAGGTCAGAACTCTTATCTCTAAACTTTATAATGGAGCATTTTTATATTACAAATGGGGAACATTTTCTTGATTTTGCATTCATCAGAACTGCATAATGGAGTTCAATGGAACTCGGACTGAAAACGATCTCATAAATATATTTCAATCTGATAAAAAAAATCTCATAAAATCGAAAATTAGTATTGCTTGTATAAACTTTTGAAGTTAATACTTAAAAATTCCTGTCTTTAAGAATTTAGCTTCAGTTTTGTTTTCCTGCATTTTTATTTGCAAATATGTAAATTTTTTTGTTCTGATTAATTAGTACAATAGTTACCACTTACAGTGCTCACAAATGTAACATTCAAATAGTGCTGTACTATTTAGAACAGTGAGGAATGGATCTTCTGTATCTAAATACATAAAAGATTTGCTGGTTCTAATGATTAGCAGTTTGCTAGTATCATCAATTTTTAGGCCCAAACATGGAAGGTCTTAATAAAAACATCAATAAATAAACTTTCAATAGAAAGTCAGTAAAGTTTTTTGAAGAAAATTCTGAATCTTGAGTCAATGTTGATTTAAATTGAGAGATCACTAAGAAAACTGTAGAAGGACAAATTTGTCATATATAGAGGATTTGAAAAGAAGGCATACAACATGAGGACAGTCATGATGAAGAATAATCTGAAGAGAAACCACTATCAGCCCAAGATATTCTGCAAGTCCTTTGACCCTTTAAAAGATCAGTCTAATACCAACTCGTAATATTTGCTGAACATTATTAATTTGAAACACATATCCAATAAATGCTTGACAACTAAGTAATGTTTTTAAGAAAGTTTGAAAATGAAATGTGTATGAATATTTTTCAATTCTGTAAATTGTATCTAAGGAAAATGAAGAATAATCTAATGTTGTTGGGAAGTCTTTATTTTTTGCTATCCCTACAAATCTAAATAATTGCGTTATTTTTAAAGCATTTTACATGTACTGTTTATTTGAATGTAGTAATTACTTTGGCTTCAGTTCAAAGTTATCACTACCAGAAATATGATATTGTTTTCCACTGTATAAACTTTGTTAAAATAATAAACCTGATGCTGTGGAAGCATAATATTATATGGCTATAGTATCTCAATCTTTTTCTTAATTTGAAAGAGCACAAATATGCCACGATAAAGCAAAAAAAAAAAAAAAAATAGTTGTAAACTTTTTGAGTAACAAAATAACCAATACAAATATGATTCTCTGCATTATCCTGCGTAAATAATAATTTCGTCCATTTCATAGTCTCCAAGCAGTATGGCATCTTCCAGTATATCTCAAGCTCCCCCTTCAACCAGTACTGATGCATCTACTCTTCCAGATGATACAAGTCCTCCTGAGAGTAATAGATCTTGGAGATCAGTTGCTAGAAAGCTTAAGTAAGAATTCAACTCATAAATATGGATTTCATTGATTAGAATAAATTTTTCCTATTTCCTCCATGCTGACATTTACAGAAAGTTCATTATTTTCATTCTGAATTTTCAAATCAGCTAAACGAAGAATCAAAGGAAATAATTATCTGTAAAATATCAGCATTTCATTTTTTTCTTTTAAAATTTTGAGAATTAAAAGAATGAAATTTCAAATTTATTTCATTTGTGCTTTAACTTGAGACAGCCAATTTAATCTTCAAATTTTAAAAAAAATTCTCATTTTAAAATGTATTGCAATCAATTAAAATGCATTTTTATTTTATACAAAGATATAAAATATCAATCCTAAGTGAAATATTGCTTATAACCATTGATTCTTAAGATATATTTTAATTTGCTTATTTTTTTCATTTCAGAGTTTAATTAAAATGAACCAAAAAAGGCTTTGCAATTCATTGAACTTTTTCGTATTAATGAGTTTTCATAGGCATTTATTAATTAATAAAATTATTTAAAACTAAAATAAGATATTCATTTAAATTTGTAATTACAGCATTAATTTTTCAGTTTCCTATATGTCATATGATTACTTTTGATCTTTTAATCACAAAGCTATTTTGATTCTTAAATTGCACTTGTCTTTAGAATTCTCTCAAGAATGCATCATATCAAAACTATTTTGTACTCTTTTTTGCGATTCTTTCAGTCAATTATCAATTTTTTTAGTGTCATTTTTCATTAAAATACATTCATTATATGATCTACAGATTGAATACTATAGAATTTGAAAACATTTTATTATATATATTTTTAGATGGGCCTTCAGTAAGCATTGAAGTTCACTTCTACTCTAGAAATCTTTGGAGTGTAGCATGCATATTTGTAATGGTAAGATTTTTTTTTCAATCTAATAATTGTTACAGTTCTTTGAATATTAAAATATGTTGACTATATTAAATGACATTTGTTCATTGCAACAAAGTTTTTCTTATTAATCACAAACATATGATAGGCCTTGCATAATCAAACCATATCTAGGTTTTTCTGAGAATTGGAGGGTTTAAGTATTTTTGTAATACTTTACAATGCTTATTAGGAGACACTTCTTTTAATTACTAGTCAATTTAATTTCACATTTCAGTCCATTTTTAATCTGCATATTAATGTTTTATCTTTATTATCTAATTTATTTTAGTAGCTTTGTAAAAATGGATATTTTTATTTATTTTTTAATATGCATATCATGGGAAATAAATATAACATTAAAGGTTATTTTGTAAGATTTCTGACATGGAATATAACATAACCGATTAAATGAATAGTTAATTTTCCTATATATTATAAATAACTAATTAATATACTGAAATTTATTTACTAATGCTTTTAATACTTACATATTATAATCCTAAATTTTTATAAGTCACAGAATTTGAATTTTTTACAATTTTATTTGTTTAACAATTAAGCTAAAAATGTATTGTAATCATTGTGTCTGTAGCCATTTCAACCCACTGACTAATCGGAAATCTGCCATTAGTCAAATTTGACTTTCTTGAAGGATTTCAATTATGCTACAGTTTTTTAGGGTAAAGGGTTTGATGGATTCAGGGCACAAAGATCTAGTAACAACAACAGAAAATAGTTTGATTTATAAGCTATATAAATAGGTATTCATTTAGTTTTATCTGAGTGTCCAGTAACTTATTGGTAAGTAAATAACAACAAAAAAAACTGAGTGTGTAAATACAAGCTGGCCGGTCTCCTTAAAAGAGACGGTTTTAGCAAAAAATGGTATCAAAAGTTCTATTTTATAGAAAATATGTTAAAATTTAATCAATTTGATTTCTTCCTTTTTTTTTTTTTACCAAAGTCAAAGGGTAACTCTAAACGAGTATTGTCAAAATAATAACTTAATAAAATCATGAAATTTCCTAAAAAAATGGGTTATGGCAAAGAACAAAACACTTTCCTTTTCAGTAAGGAAAGAAAAAAATGAATATTTTCCTTTTTGGCATCTAATAGATATTTTGATTTCCTCTGATTAAGAAATTCAACCATCATATTTGTGATGATACACTAAACTATGGAGTGAAACTTTTTCAAGGTATTTAGAGTTTCTCATAGATATCTCTTCAAAAGAAGGCAATGTCTAATAGTTTCATTGTGAACTTTGTAGCACTGTTTAGGGAAAATAAGTATATTTTATAAGGGGAAAAAACATAAAAAGAATAGTTCTGGAAGGTCAGGTGCCCTGTATTGGAATGCAGGAAGTCAAAATTCTGTTTTCTATCAGGGAGTGGGAGGGAGAAGTTCTTTATGTTTATGAAATGATGAAATAATCTGAATTCATAATGTTTGCATATAATGACTAATGAAATTAAGTAGATATTCCTTATCAAGAAGACTGTAATTTTCATTGAGTAAGAAATAGCTATCAAATTTTAAATCTATATGATAAAGTTGCCTAAGACACATGTTTCTATTTTGTAGTCAGCTCTTTTTAAAGAGAAAGAAAAGTGGCAGACTTTTGAATAATGCAAATAAAATTTTATTCCCTTAAATTCATCTCAAACTATTGAATTTTGAGTATTTTTAATATCATACTAGTCTTTTGTTGTTTTTAAGTAATTATTTTTCATTCTGAAAGCATTAGAATTTTTGAATCAAGGATTCCTTACATCTATCACTCAAAGCTACTTTGCTATATCTAAGTTTCATCCAATTAAAAAAACCTGGCTTAAATTTTAATAAATAGAGATATATTGCTTTCCTGTGGGATTTTTCGGAGGAAATTGGCCTAAATTTATGTTAATGCCTTCACCATTTAGCAATTTACTGTAAAAATATGGGCCTTTCCAACAATGTTTTTAATAAGGATAATTAACAGCATAGACAGGACAAAACTTTTGTACTTTTTTTTTCTCTACCTTTATTTTATCTCCAAAATTAAGATTATAGTTTCCTTGACATATCTGAAGACTGACACATAAATTTCATGTCATTCCGTAGCTAAATTTTACTTAGGAAAAAGCTTATAAAATGAAATAGGGAAATCATTTGCTCAATAAATGCTACATTTTTTTAGCAATGAATTTTTGAACCGAAAAATATAGTAGTATTTTTTCAATCCGTTAATGAGCTTAGTGATTAATCCAATTTGTGGGTATTAGAATAAATTGTGACATAAAGCAACATATTCAAATTTTTAATATTTGAAATAGCTTATAACATCTATTTCCCTGTTGTACAAATTCATTTTGTGTGAATCTTTCAGAATCTCTAGTTTGTAACAAATATCACGATCTTCCTTCCAAGCAAGACAGAGAAGATGCAAGTATTTTAATGCCTTTTTGAGCCATCCATATCATACAGAAAGGCCTAAGTCATAATCACACACAGTGTTCGCTTCATAGTCATCTTTTTATATAAGAAACTATATATATTGTATACATTACATATATACATATTGTATATTTCTGTGTGGGTGTTTATGTTTACAACGATCAAAGAGCTGACCGATAATGTTAATCTCCTCAAGGGATAAATTACTGAGCTCTTTATTTCTCCTGTAGTCTAGAATCAAAATTTTAAGTGTCTTGCCTGTTTACATCCTTCATAAGTAGTGGTTACATAAATCTCTGAGAGATTTATATATGTTTTGGTAGAAAATTGTACAGATATCTGCTGTTTTTGTTTAAAGCTAATATTTAAAAGTATTTCAGCTTACAAATTAAGAATAGGTCTATTATAATATATTGCATTTTAAGGAAATCTTGACTTTTTAAAATATTTTTTGACTAGAAATATGCTTTAAAATGACTTTCCTAGTAAGCTCAGATTTCTATATTTGTAAATTGTATGAAGCAGCTAGTTTTCACTTATGAAGAGTTTATCATTGAGAAGAAACTTAAGACTATGAAATTTTTATCTTGTTTGATAAATATTTTATGTAGTTTGCAATACTAGTTTTCAATGTATACTACTATGTATTTAGCAGTATTTTATGTTAATCATATTTATTGTGTATTGCATTTTTTTAATTAAATATCGTATTAAAATTGTTCTTTATATCAAACTGTTTGAAGAAATATTGGAAGATAATTGTTTTTCTCCTTTATAAAAGATGCATTATAATTAGCAATGTTAAGTTTTGTTCATTAATTCAATTTTTTTAAATCATTATTCTCATTAAATTGTAATAATGTGAATTGTTTGATATTATATAGAAGTTTATTTGTGCATTTATATTTATTTTAATTATTATGCATGACTTTAGATTTCAACTTTTGTGATGTATGTGCACTTTATTTAGTGATTTAAAGTACAAAATTTGTACATATATTTACAGTGTGATGATTGTTAAACAACTGTTTAGAAACTTATGAATTGTTCCAAAGGTATATCCTTTTTTTAAAAAACTCCAAATATATATATGCAAGTTATAAATTCTAAGATTAATTGGTACAAATAAAAAATATTAATACACTGAAAGAAATAATATTTTTTAATATCTTTCTTTTTTATTTGTTTAGAGTTATATTTATTTTTGATTAAGCTTTGTCTTTTTGGTAGAAATCTATAGCTTTATGCTGTTCCTTTTGAATTTGATGTATTCTTGTAACCACATATCATTGTAATTCTAATTTCTGTTAGAATTCAGCACCCCTCCCCTTCCCTTTCTAAATATTAAACCTGTTTTCTTCACATGTCCATAATTTTATTGTCCTTCTTTGTGTCATTAATCTACAAATAAGTTTATTCCCATTCATTTTATTCATTTATTACATTATTCAAGCTTACGTCATACATTTAGAAGGAGATTTTGATTCCAAAACTTGAATTAAGGGAAAAGAAAAAAACTTACTTTAGAAGTTGTGACCATTTATGGGGGAAAAAATGATCTGATGGAAAATAATAATCTAATGAAACTCTTTATACATCTGTTTGTAATCCTATTTTTTATATACATTCCATTTTTCTTTCATTTGCTCAGTGATTGTTGTTGAATATTTTAGAATAATTGCTGGAATTTAAGATTTAATTATTAAAAAATCTTTATTATTATTTACCATTATATTGTATACTTTATATTTTATGTTACTAAAAAGGAATACCATCTTTTTTTATGTTCGTCTCTAATTAACTTCCGTTTACAAGTTTTGATCTTTTTTAAGTATTTCCATTCGGTTAATTTTCTTAGATATATGAACTTTTTAATTTTTATGGGAAATTTTATGGCAATTTTTTTTCTATATTTAGTATTCATTAAATATCTTTATCATTGCATCAAAGTTCCATTTTTTGTTGATCTGAATTTCTAACTTTCATGTTTTCTTTCAAGCATGAAGGTTATAAAATGATTTTATTGTATATTTGATTTGCTTAATTTAATAGAAAAATATTTTTATTAGAGATTAT
Source organism: Argiope aurantia (assembly GCA_026543865.1). Lineage (NCBI taxonomy): Eukaryota > Metazoa > Arthropoda > Arachnida > Araneae > Araneidae > Argiope > Argiope aurantia. The sequence goes on along the minus strand of JAPMOR010103763.1, from coordinate 132,119 downwards.
GAAACTTCATGTTTAATTTATATAACTTTATTGATATTAAGTGGACTTTAAATTTCATTCATTTTGTAAAATCATATCCTATCATATAATTATTTTTGCTTATGTATATTAGTTGCATTATGGACTTTCTACACTACTTTATTTAAAGTTCAATAGAGTGCATTTAATTTGTTGTATTGGAACAAATTATTTATTGCAATTCTATATTTTTCAGATTTTGTCTTCCATTTTAAACTTTTTATAAAATGTTATTTCAACACTGATTATTAGAGAAGAATACTACTTGATATTTTCTATGTGTCTCGTTTTGTGAACATCATTGAATTTTTGCTATGATTACAAATGTTAATTTATTATGTATAAGTTGAAAACTTAGGAATTGCTCATATCATTTGAAGCATGGTACAAATTATTTATTAAAAAGGGCATGAACAATTTATTATAAAATAAATATCTATGAATGCAGAATACATTAAAAAACTTGGAGTGTATGAAAATAATTGGAAGCCATAACAATATTTTTTTTCTTTTTTTTTGCAAGATGAATGCTGATCATAGTAGTATTTTATCCTAAGCTTAATTTTTTACAAGACTATAAGATGAAAAATATTTTTATTATATCTCAACATAGAAAATATGCAAAATACACTTTTAGATATGGTGAAAAAATGGCTTTGATGTTTCTTAAAAAATGTTATTCTGATTTATTCCGGAAGTACTTCCATTAAGTACTTTTCTAGATTATAAATGTTTAATTTTATATACAGAATTAAGGAAGCTTTACGTAAAAATATTGCTCTAAATATAGAATTCCCTTATTATAAAAATTTTTTTAAGGACCTCTCACATTCTCCTGATCCCATTGGTGTAAGTAGTTTGGTATTTCCCTCTTTATGACATGATGCAGTAAATTTCTCTTTATACTTAACTATTATAACTAGTCTTACCATAAAGACTGTTACATTGATACAATAAAATCATGAAAGCAATTTTAATGAGATTTTAACAAATTGATTTTTTAAGCATACATTGGAGATGCATTTATTATATCACTACTCAGTTTCCTTTTACAATAACAGGCTGGGGGAAAGTCAATAACTTTCATGATCTATTTTACTCATGTGTATGTCATTTATTTGAATTTTAATGTCAATCACTTAGGAGAGATTTTATTTCTTTTTTCGAGCCGTGACATTTATTTTAACAATTTATAGCTCTACATTTAAACTCAAATTATCATTTATCTAAAAAGCAATAACACAAAGATTTCTTGTTCTCATTCACTATTGAAATTGAGCTATTTTCTGCCATAACACATCTCTGCTGAAATACTAGAATCTGTATTTTACATTTAGGATGATGGTGAATTTTATCATTAGAGTTTTGATTCCACCAAATATCTTCTGTGTATGTGAAATCTGTTTGTTAATTAAGCTCTTCACATTGTTACAATCTGGAAGGATAGGAAGTTGCTGGTGTTCATTACAATTTTTTGAAGTTCACAATCTAAGCCTCAAAGAAAAATATGTTAATATTCTAATATGGATTTTGTGATACTGAGTAAAAATGCTGCGATTGGGTAGTTATATTTGCATGTAAGATAAACAGTGATTGTTAATGTGGGATTTTTATCAATATAAAATCATGCTGCTTAGTGGGTGCAATAGTTGAGTTTATAAACTGTAAGAAATAGACAAATACTGTTCATTGAAAAAATGTTGTAAATTAAATTTTAAAAAAATTATATATTTTATATTATTATCAATAAATGTTCTGCTGAAAAAAAATTACTAATTTTGAAAAGTTTCACTTGGTTGTGCATAGTAAAATATTCTTAACATACTAATATTTTAAGCTTAAGTTCGTCAACCAAAACTGACCAAATTATGAAATTTTGAATATCACTGTTTTGGATCATTTTAAAGCTGGAACGAGATTCTCAAAGCAATGCATGGCATTTCCTAGAGATAGCTACTATGAGTGAAAAATAAAAAAATTCAAAGCTTTATAATTAGATAAGCTAGGTTATGGAAGAATAGAACTTTTTTGTTGTTGCTTTGTTTAAAATATGTATTAAGAATATTCTATTAAAATGATTACTAGGATCATGGACAATATAGAAATTTTAAATTTGTAAATTTTTTTCTGCAGTATATTTATTTATTCAAACAGCATAAAATTTAATACTTCAAGTCATTTATAAGTATATACCTATTTCTAATGGTTTTGAAAATTACCTGTTGTGTCATAATTAAAATCAACAACTCTATATGTAATATGATAAATAATTTAAATTATAAATAAACATCTTGCTCAGAATGACAGCAACTAAATTATTGATTATTAGATTATTTATTAGGATGCATTTGGTACAAACTGAAATCAAAACAGATTTTAGCATTGCCATTTTCATCTAGTGCAACTTTAAAAGCAATAATTACAAAAGAAAAAAAAATCATGAATTCAGGATTAATTGTGGATTCTGTCATGAGCTCACCTTTCACCGACTACCATGACATGAGTATATAAAATAAACATATAGATTTCCTTATCCTGATACAACTATTTATTAAATTTGGCTATTTTAAAATCATTGATTTTTCCAACATTTTAATGTTATTGTAACAATGTGTAATCTATTTCCCCGTGAAATATATTATCTTTTGTGTGTTTTAACGCACAAGGATTTGCATATCCTTACCTCATGAGTAGTTGGCGATATATAATGTCTGCCTACTGTTTGTAACAATTTTTATGGTAATACTAGATATAAGAATATTCTTTGTGCTAATATGAAATATAGTATAGATGTGGATAGATCAATTTAGAATTTTTTTTATTAACAAAAATTATATTCACTGGTAGTGTATGTATTTAAACTGGTTTTAATTTATTTTTGGTTAATGATTTATTCTGAAATTGTATCAAAACTTTGTGTCAAAACAAAATATAGTTTTGCTTTGGTCTCAAGTATTAAAGAAATGTTAACATTTTAAATGCATGAAATAGACTGCCTAATTTAATTTTTTTTTATTTGTAAAAGTGTTTAGATTGATCTATAACTGCATTTAAATTCATTATTGTGCTCAATATTTTCACATTTTCTTATACAGGTTTTTTGGAAAATTTGTTAATCTTTATAACAATTTTTTTGTATTAAATATTGTGTGCTTTCTTCCAGTAACTGAGTTTCTTTAAATTGTATTTTAGTGTTTGATGTCTTATTTTGTTCAAAACATATCAAATGTAAAAAGTATGGTATATTTTATTAAATTTGATTTGAAAATAATTGTATAAATTTTAATACATAATTTATGTAATTTAATACTATAAAATTTCCTAAAAAGTTACAAGAAATAGAATTGATTTTGATGTAATTATTTAAACAATTTTTTTTATATATTTCTAATCAAACTACACTAGAATAAATTCTAGTATATGTTGATCCATATTTTATCATTTGAAAGAATAAAATTATGATTTTTAATTAGTTTCCAATTTAAATTAAAACAAATTAAAATCAAATTCAGATCCAACGAATCTTTTTTTTTTCATCTAGTCATATTTTGATAATATATTATTTATGTGGTTGAAGTTATTTCTGTTGAAAATATTGTTATTTATATTCAGATATTTATCTAAATAAAAGTTTTATTTTGTTGTTGAAACTTCTGTGATATTGTGTTTGCATTATTTTTTTATCATCTGAGATTGAAACTAAAATAATTTTTGCTATAAATAAATTGGTTCTGTAGAAGCTACTGGTAAACCATCATTGACCCCCTCCCCCTTTTTTTGTTTCCAATTAGGTAAAGTATTTTATTTCCAGAATTATCCATACATATTTAGTTTGATTCATCTAAGAAAACATATATTGAATCCTTAACATTATGAATTTCATATTTGTTTCAGATCATAATGCTTATAAATGACATATGTCGATTTATGCAAATCAAAATTAAGAATCTGAATCGCTGAAAAGTATGAAGGGCAAAGATTTCAAAACTTGTTTTTCAAAGCTTGGTTGGGAGCATAAACATTTAACTTGCCTTATTCAGAAACTTTTAAGAGCAGTAATTAAGATTCTAACTGTAACCTTAACTACAAAATATATTAAAATTAATTATTTAATTCTAATATATAGATATTTAATAAATAGTAGAACTCAATCACATGTATTTCAATCATTATTTGTATGTCCATACGGCAAATAATCAAGTTAACTCATGTCCGCTGCTGTTGTGCACTAAAGAATTTTTTAATAAGAATAAGAAATTTTTGTATTTAATAAATAAAACTGAGAAAGTGCATTTTGGAGTTAAATTTTAATTAGAAGTTAAAATTTGATTTAATACTTTTCATTGCTGCAAAAAATTTATATTTTATGAATGAAAATGATAAATTTTATTGCACTTACATACATGAATTTCAAAACTTCTGCTTTATTAAGAGCAATTTTTTTAATCAAAGTTGTAGAAAACGAACAAAGATTTTATCTACAAACAATGTTATTTCAAAATAGTATATTACTCATAAATGGCAAAATTCAAAAAAATATTATACGACGAATATTATACTTTTTTAATATTATACGACTATTAATCGCACTTCTCTAATATTAATTTAAAACCTCAAATAAGATTTTAAAAATTTACAGTTGAAAATGAAATATAAATCTCTTGAAACAAATAATGTGCAAGTAATTATATTTTGGTTGCAGTATTCATTGAACATAATTAGAAATAATTAGTTACAAATATTATTTAACAAAAGATTTTATTTAAATCCATATAAAATATCAAATTCTTAATCAAAGATATGAAGACGCATGAACATAACAAATACAGTATATACTAACATGATATTATGTACAAGTATGGAATTCAAATTATAAGACCACACCTATATTTGCAAATAATGTTAGTCATAATTTTAATATGATATAGATTCAAAACAATCTCCCTATTATTTGAAAACAGTTAAATACATCTCTACAAAACCTAAATGATTAATTTTGTAATTATTTTAGATAACTGTTTATATTTTAAGGTCAAATTTTATCCAATTGTAATGAATGCTAATAATGTATGTGTACTTTGCTACAAAGTAAAAAAAAATTAATACACTTCAGTATAATAATTACCTATCTAGAAATGTCTGTAATAATATTCTTTTTTCATTTGAATGTACTATTTTTTAAACTAATGAGAGAATTCAAATGTAATTCTTTTAAAATATTAGAAAACTAAATACATATTTGATAAATATGATTCAAACAAATAATCTTTGAATAATTTATTTCAAACAATTAACAGTTCAGATTTAATCGATTTTCATCAATACTGTTTTAAATTATGTAAATAAAAATTAATTCATTTTAAAGTAATTTGTATATAAGCTCATCTCTAACTAATGAATTTATTTTATTATCCACATTAGTCAGTTTGCTATTTGAAAACATAATCAAGAATGGAATATTTTTTATACAATTCTACTTGACAGCATGTTTTTGTAGATGAACCTCATTAACATGAGACCACTGGAAAGAGAGAAAAAAATTTAAAGTAAAACACAAAGAAATAAAATGCAAGTTACTAAATTTTAAAAATCATTTAAGATATTCTAAATATTTTTCAATAAATTTTATTAGAAAACAAAATTCTGAAACATTTATATTTGTATTTTTGGAAGTATTTCTAACATGCAATATGCATTCATTTTTTTAAAATTTAATGAATGTTTCAAATAAAGAAGAGTTAAAGGAAGCAGGGGCTAGTAGGGTAAAAAAGCAAATTAAATAATTACATTTTTGTTTTAAGTTTCTTATATAACTAGATCCTTAATGAAATGTCATGTGACCTGGCAATTGGAAGACAAACAGTAAAGCATATTTACTTCTTGTTTCAAATGTTGTAATATATCTTGTTTTCTTTCTCAATATGGGCAAAGCATTACAAAATTGGTGTATTTATGCATCATGATTATGCATCGATATCACTGATTATGAATTGACTTTTATATTAAACATTGTGAATGGAATAATTATATTAATTCTTAAGTAAAGAATTGGGAACTTATATTAATATCCCATTAAGATGACAAGTGGATAATTTTGGGATAGATATGTTAATTTAGAATCATGGTCGAATGACAACACCCGAGCTAAAACTTTCTTTTGCGAATTTCCTCATTAAACAAGCAAGTGAACATTTGACCTACAAAATCATATTGAATATGTACTGGTCTCAAAAACTCAAATAATTAGTGTAATCTAATTTTCAGATTGGAAAGTCCATCAAGAAATTCATCACTGTGATCTATAGAAATAAGGAGCAAATAGAAATATTTATAACATACAAGATCACACACAGTTAGGAAAAGAAACTTGTGTTAGAAATGATCCAATTTCTCTGTTTATTTTTTATCAGCTAACTGAAATGTCCCATAAGTAAAAAGATTCTTACAATGATGATTAAAAGTTTCTGTAATTAACTGCTATGTAGCAGAAACTTTATAATAATGTACTGTAACAAAAAGTATTAGATTTAATTTATACTTTTCAGTTTCTATAACAATTTAATATTTAAAATTAAAAAATTATAATTGAACTATATAACATATTCTTGCAATTGCAGTTTTTATTGTTCATTTAGTTCGAAATAATCAATATTTGTATATATGAATGATGCTATATGTTGAGTTTCTGAGTTATTAATCATAATTTCTCCAACAACATTAATAAAATAATAAAATGTTAGTTACTATAATAAAACAATGTAATTTCTATAATTGAAAAAAACCTTGCACAATTTAAAAATTATCTTCGTATTCATTAAGAAAATATATTTCTTGATATATAATGTTCTTATTCAAATTATTTTTTAAATTATTATTCACAACATGAATCTTTATTCAACAATAAAAGTGAAAATAAATCTATACTTTTTGTTTAATTTGACAACATAGTAAGAACCAATGGAAAATTGCTCTTCATGGCTGAAATTGATATGTCTTGCAGAGGTACTTTTGGGTTGATATGCTAAGAACAACATAATTTGTGCTAACTTCTATTATTGTTGACAAATGCAACCAGCTACACAAAAATATCAACAAATTTATTATGATATTAAAATAGGATTGTTTTTTTTACCTTAATGAACATATTAATCCAGCAGGCATAAATTTTCCAGAATTGTAAAACCTAATCAGCATGACAGCACCCAGTGTTGAAGTGGTGACTGAAATAATCAGAATCAATTAATTAGAAATGATGTTTAGCAAAATAATAATAATAATAATAAAGTATTTTATGAATTAAATGCATACTAACCAAAAGATAAAATAAAATTGCTTTCATCCATGGATGTTTGATAAGCACCATAAGCTAAAATACTTCCAAAAGTCAATCCAGCAATAAGAGAACTTGTACTGCCTATAAAAATAGAATTAATTTAAATATAATTAATTATCCACATAATAAAAACTATGTAATAATAATGTTGAATAATATTAATCTTAGAAATACCTAAGAAAATAGTCAAAATTATCGTTCAAAGTAATTAATATCAATACTTGATTAAAGTTTAATTATAATATAAATGTTATTATAGATTAATGCAAATTAAATAAATGCAATAAGTAATACAAATAAAGTAAAACTATTTCCTGAATTAAGTAAAATTTCTTCAAAATGGCTCAGTATCAAAATGGTCTTCCTTATTATATTTGCTAGTAAATATGCTAGAAGTAACAAAAATATAAGATATAAAGAAATTCCTCATACCTAACATTTTAAGCATGAATATAACTTTACATGGAATTGCAAACATAGTTTGAAAGAAATGCTAATGTAGAGTTATAAGGAAAAAAATGTATATTGTATGGCAATTCCTCAATAATAAAATTAAATTTCTAAAATTCAAAAAAGAAAACAGTAACATTTGTAGTACAAATAACATTCAATGTGCAATGTTTCAGTTCATTTTATGGCACAATAGCCAACTTAACTATTTTGTGGCTAGTACTAAATGATTGTGAAAATTTGCAACAATCAATTATTATGTAATGAATTTTGAATAAGTAAAGAAATTTTCATTACAAACAGAAGATATAAAAGAAAAAGTACACATGTTTCTATTTAATGAAATACTTCACAAACTATCATTTATCTGAAAGAAAAGATTTTACTCCAATATTGCATTTAATCAAGCATGGCTAAGAAATTGTCAGCAGTTCATTTCAGAACATCTGAAAATAAGTTTCTGTGATGTTAATCTAATATTTGAAATAGTGGACATTTCAAATATCTTATTGCATATATTTTCAAGTGCTACTTCCTAAATAAGAAATATAATTTTAAATAAAACAATAAAAATTACATACCGAGATAATACAATAGATAAAATAATTTTAAAACATTTACACAGCTAATTTAACTTATTCAATAATATAGAATTACACCATACGAATTTTTCATTTTTTATTAATATAAAAAATACTGAAAGATTTTTTTAAAAAATACTTGAGATAACATACTTTATAATATTAAAATTGAGTAAAAATATGGGCTTCTAAGTAACACTTAAAGTTAATTAAACAAATGTTTATATTTTTATTCCATCAAATATCAACCAAACTGACGAGTTTCTAAAATTTAATTTATGAATATTTGCTTGAATTTTGTTAAAGTTTATTGAGTGTAAATACTTCATAAATTAATACTGTACATCATTTATAAAATATATCACTAATGCAAAAAGCTTACAGCGACTTAAATAAACTAAAATGCTGCAAATTAAAAAAGTAGAAAAAGGATATTGAAAATAGAAATTATATCAAATTTAATTTTAAAACTCCAGGGGGAAAAAAAAGAAAAATAATAACACATCATAATGACTGAAAATGAAAGAAATCCAGGTAAAAAGTATGATGATGATTAAAATTTAAAAAATTAATAAATTCTCCCAACTTTAAATGCATTTTTTTAAAAAAGAGTACTTTTCTAAATATGCCAAATCTTCTATCTTTAACATATTTCACTAAAAAAAAAAAAAAAAAAAAAAAGATTTTTTTTATTTTTTTTATTAATTGATATGTTTATATTGCTTTAAGAAAAGAGAAATTATCTGATGCACACTGGCAATAGTATTAAGGACTTAACATATTTTTCATTTCCTTCTCACTATATTGGAATTTATAAAGTGAAATAAGTGAACTATAATTTGACTTAATGCATGTAAAACATCTATAATCTTCTTACAATAAAAGAGGCAGAAAAATGAACTGCATCAAAACTTTAATAACTGAAAAGAATCGTTACTTTCTTTTAATATTACCACAAGCATTGGATGGTTTTGCTCGCATTTGTTTGTAATTTATTCTCATTATGGTTGCTTAGTTCCTTTTGATTTGAGATTCTTTCTTTAATATTATTATTTCTTTGTTCGACAGAGGGGAAGAGATGTGTTCAAAATAAAAAATACATAGAAAGTAAATATACCATTGCTTTAAATTATTAAAATGCATATATGTAGAAAAGTCTTAAGTGGGAAAGTTTAATGACAAACATGAAATAAATCTAATTTCAAACATCGAAAAAAAATGCCCTTGCAATTATCATGATTATGTAATTACATTTTCAGATAAATTTCGACAGCTCTATTTAACAAATGTAAATTTTGTATTTCATATGGAATTACTGATATAACGTGGCATCATATTTTTCTGTAATCTCAACGTAATTCTACGTTGAACGAAATTACAGTTTCACTGTAATATAAGTAAAAGGCAATTTTATATATCAATAGCATTAGAAACGAATTTTTACCTGCTTTAACATATCCCACAACACCACCCGCTGCAACTGACAAGGCATAACATGCACTAATAACGTCAACACCCATTTTTATTTTAATTAAAAAGCAGTGGAATTAACAAGAATTACAAATGCTAAATTCAGCGTCCAATAATGCAAAAAAATACAACGGTTCCTGTTTACTGTTTACGAACTACCCTGCTTGAGGTGTGCTTAGCACTGCAAGCCAAAACTGCTTTTTCGTTTTTCGAATTAATGTCGCCCTGGAGTTAAAGCACCGGAAGATGGTGAAAAAATTGAGAATATCACAGATGAAGTATGGAGAAAGGTTTTTTTAAATATTAACACAATCCTATCTTGATAAATAAAAGATTACACATTCCTTTCTAAAATAATAAAATTATTAATATATTAGTTTAAAAAATAAGTAAAACTTGAACATTTAGGTAATTGATCATTATCAAATTATTATTTATCACCACCATGTACCTTTCCGAGCACATTAACTAAGTCAATGTAAATGGTTATGGATATTATGATTAGAAAAAAAATGAAGATGAAGAGATGACATGTTTTCTGTAATTTTAATATAGCATATAAAACATAATGTACATTTCCAACAGTATACGAAGACAAGTATGCCTGAAATGATCAATCAATCAATTTAGGTAAATATTTCTGTATATAGTTTGGTGAATGTTAGCCGACTTGAGTTTTGTAATTATTCACCAGAATGGTTCGCATGGAATTTTTCTCAAGTGGATTGGTGTAAGTTACAGTGTAACTTTTCTGTTGTCTTTCAGAACTTTTTTTTAATGTCGCCCTAAAATACTGTTCTTTTATCTTTACGATATTGTACGACATCCAGAATATCAAAAACAACGTTCGGGGAGATATAGTATAAAATCTTTCTTTAATAGCGACATAATTTCTTGCAAGCGATGAAAGAATATGCAGCAATTTATTTTTAAATGCAGGTATATTTCATATCGATTTTATACATACAACTGCTTGCATCTGCCTCGTGCACAGTTTCCATTATATCGCGGTGTGAAGTTTGGAAAGCAGGCATTCAGTTGAGGTAACAGAAATTACATAAAAAAAATGTAAATGTGTATATTTTTAACTGGATATCAAAAATTACTCTCAATAAAATGGCTTGCACTATATTTTGGGGGGGAGGGGGAATGCAAACATTTTTGCAGTTCTGTTATGTATTTGACATATTAATACATAAAATCATTTAAATTGCTGCAATTTAATAATTCAAAAGCACTATTTCTTCATGACTAAAGGCAATTCATAAATTTGGGCAAAATCCGAAATTGCTGTTCTTCTAAATTTTAAAATTTAAAAAATTGAAAAAATTAATTTAAATGCTATGAGTGGCGTTTGCGGAATTTATCTTGTTTTTAATGTAACTTCACATAAACATTTTTTCTCTATTAATAAAGCAATTCCTTTCGTCTGTTCAATTATTCAAATTTACTTTTATCAATAATGAATTGCTATGAATAAAAATATATTGTCATATAATGTCTCTCGGCTATTAAAAATCGTGATTCTTTTCATCTAAACAAATCATGCAAATTCTTAATGATTTTAATCTGTTAGTAATTTTGTGACGATGGTAGCATTAATCTTGCTATGGAATTCCTATCGGAAAAAATTATTTCCAATTTTTCAGAAGTTGGCCTAAAATATTCATTATCTGTTGGAACAAGATATTATACTATATCACTACCACATTGTTCCGATATTTTGAAGAGCGGAAAATGTCAGAACGATTGTAACAATAGTGGGCATTTTCTGCTAATGGAGTTCAGTTAAAAAATTTCGCCCTCCCCTCATTTCAACATGTTTTTAACTTCTCCAATTGCATTTATAAGTAATCGAATATTTATAAAACTGGAAACAATATATTCTCTGATGTATTCCTAGATTGTTCCTGTTGCTGATTACAGCATCTGGTCGAGTTCTGACGGCAAATGAATCAGCATTAGAGGAGGTTGAATCCAACAATTTTACTGTACAGCTGCCTACGGAAGGTATGAAGTTTCACAAGTTAAAACGATTGTTATCTATACTTATAATAAAGCTGAATGTGTGTGTGTGTGTGTGTGTGTGTGTGTGTGTGTTGGCGCTCTACAGGCCAGACCATTCAACCTACAGCTACCAAATTTGGCACGTGTATACCTTGGAGGCCGGGAATGTGCACCTGGGGGTTATTTTTTCGAATTTTTAATTAGAATTGTATTTATTTAAAAATTAAGCGAAATTTTGGCGTGTTTCTGCTATAACTTTCGAAAATATTACCGCCCAAAAAAGATTTTTACATGAAGTTAAAGATCAAAAATTTATCTTTTAAATGCTACCAATGCTTTAACATCAAAATTAAATTTCTGTTTTTAATGAATTTTTAAATAAATATTTTAACTCTATTTTTCAACAATTTCTTTCGTACAAAATAAAAATCAACGTTTCGCATTCCTGGGAAAAAATAGCTTTTTTCAAAGTGTTGCCATCACATTGATTAAAGCTCTAATTAAAAATAAATTAAATCTTTTTGGAAATAAAATCGTCTATAGGAAATGAAACAAATAAGAAGTACTATTTTTTTCTAAAAAATAAATTCAAGAAAAATTATTTTATGATCCTTTACACTCTCTATATTATTAATCAAATAAATCAGTTTTATTTTAAGGCAAGTTTTGTTTAATATGAACAGGATATCCATTCAAATCAGAGCCACACAGCTAATTTGTAAACCTTTAGTAAGACACAGATCTGTTGCGACATAAATCGTAAGTATTTTATTTAAAAGTAGCAAACGATTATTTTAATAATCATAAATTTTATTTTGTAAATAGTTGTGAAATTCAGATTGGCAACAGTGATATTTTTGGAACTTTTAATTTGTTGTTTAAAAACGATGCTAGAATTCTGAATGAAAATAAGTTGATGTAAATTTGATAATATTATCTACAATGTAATAAGATTTAGTTTCATAATAAGTTTGCCTGCATTCTATTTTTGTTGACGCACGAACACAACAGATATACTAAAATGGTTGAAATAGAAAATGATTATATTTTACTTAATTCAATAAATGTTCTAATAAATAACGAATTTTTGATTTTACATAAAGCTTCTGCTGTGGAAATCACGAATAACAAAATGTTCTTGAAACACTAATATTTTAAATAAAGAGTTAATTTCCAATCAACTAAATCGATCACTTAAACTGACTGATTTATGAAAATTTGAATATCACTATTCAATAAAAAAAAGGATAATTTTGGATTTTCCATCGATCGTTTCAAAGAAAATACGCCAATCAGCGCGCAGCTTTCTCAAGATTAATTGGCCTAAGATTATGAAAATGTCGAGTTTTTCTAAATTTTTAACATTCAAAACTTCATAAATAAGTCTTAGTTGATTGTGGAAAATAGAAACATTCATTCATTTATTTAAAATTTGGCGTGTCTAGAATATTTCTCAGAATATGATACCTTACTGCATTAAATTTAATGTCATAATTTTTGAAATATATTCATAATACGGAACAAAATATTATTATTGATTTCATTTCAATCCTTTTGAAAGCAAAACTAAAAACTGAATTTTATGCTAAATCTGAGAAATTTTTGTTGAATTATTCTTTGAGATATTACATAAATTATCAAAAATATTTTGTAGTTCACATAAGACTTAAATACCGAGATATTCTGTTTGCAATACTCATATTCTATAATAATAGTAATAAATAAATAGCAATAAAGATGATAAATAAAATAAAACGCTTGGTTTTATTAAAAAATATCTTTATATTAATTGCAATTTCATCATTTTCACTTTAAATTAAAGTTGACGTTTTACCGGAAAGGACAAGAAATTAGCAAAATATATAAAGTAAATTGAACGAAACGATCTAAACAAAAGTATAAGTTTGGTATGACTATCAAAATTTGAAGATTAAAAATGTTTTGTTTGAGAATCTATTAAGAGACCAGTTACTTAAAATATTTAATTGAAAATTGTAGCGAGCGGTAATACTGGCGAACCGGCTGGTCGCCAAAGGCGGCTAGTATCTAATAAAGCACAAAAGTTAGAAACTGAAATTTTCAATGAAAAACCTAATTTCCATTCAAAGAGGATATGAATAGACGAATTGCATAAACACAAAATTCCGAAAACGTGATGTTTCTATAAGTGCAATTGTTTGCAATTTTAAACCCGTTATAACTCCAATTAAAAACTAATTTGATGCAACTTATTATACCAAATTTTATGGTCAAATAATTTCTTTGAAAGGACATCTAGAAATTGAATAGTGAAAAGCTTTCCGTAAAAATAGCATTGATAGATTTAATAAAGTGTATTATTAAGCTTTGCGAGAGTAAATAGCGATTCGAGTGTAACATTTTTCATTCCTCTTTATTGTCATTAGCTATTTAACAAGTGTAAATGGAGCTCCCACATCGGATTTGAATTTTTAAAGTGACATAAACGCATTAATGTTTTGCCTCTTTGGCATTTTCAAAGACTGACGCCTGTGGCATCTGTATTCTCTTCCTAGGCAACTATCAACGTCATCAATCTGCCTAGAAAATCTAATTAACATTCATGGGGGAAATGGCTATAAATGAATTCAGTTCAGTTCAGTTTTTATCTAAATCCAAAACTGCTTTAAAAACGGAATAAACTGGTGTACCTTGACTGCAATGAGCATCTAAAACAGTAAGAAAATAAAGTTAGAAACAGAAACATGGCATTGACTGCACTCGGTTTAAAGGTTACTTAAAAATGATTCCATCCAGCCGAAAATTAGAATTTTGAAGCATGTTGTTAACGCAAGTTATTCGAAATTTAGGAAATTGAAGTCTTGCCGAATACTAAAATATCTAACTGGGATAAATGCTTTAGTCCTTCGCTTAGTAATTGATATTTCTTGGACTTTTCTAGAAATCCAAATTTGAGTTTAACTAAAACTTTTTAAAAGGAAAGGGGGAAAAAAAACTAAAATAAGAGGCCATGAAAACGTACTTAATTTTATTACAACAAATTTATCACTTTTACAAACAACTAATTTTATTACTTTTGAAAGAGGAATGTATATGGGCATAAGATATTTTAAGCAGTATTAGTCTAAAGTTTTAAGAAATATATTCAATAATTTTTATATGCCAAAGAAAAATGCGTGTAGATTCTTTCCAAATGAATTTGAAATTTAAAACTTTGAGGAAATTCGTGACGGGCTTCTCCAAAGTTCATATTGTATAAACTTGAAATAGAAATAAGCAATAACCATGACATGCGACAGAAACGTAATGTATTCATAGACAATTGAAGTCGAAGTACAGCATTCACTGATATTTACGTAGATTGACTCGGTTTCGAAACTATAGAGTTACGAAATGAGTCCCAGTCCCATTGAAGACCTGTAATTTTGGTATCACTCTCGTATGATTAATATTGCACATAACATCCATCCTAAACCAGTCTTGATGTTCTCAAAAAAGCTCATCTAAATTGGATGATTTACTAAGCATGTGAATTGAGATTTCATAATTTGGTCTTTAGAAACTATGTTCATGCATATTATTCCAAGAGTTTAAACGCTATTCTGGGATTTAATAATAAAATTGTAAAGATAAGTTTAGTTTCTGAACTGATTTTAAAAAAATTTTGTAGGTGACCAAAAAAATATTTGCAGCTATTTCTTGTTCTTCGCGTTACAAATTTTAATTTTTAAAAATTTTAAACGAGCTTAAAATGCTAATGATTGGATTAACTATTGGAGTGCAAAGAAAAATTTAATTTTATATGGAGGTATGAATATTTTGAAATTTTAAGTCTTGTGAGAGATTCAATGAAGAATGGGTATTGTTCTATAAGGAGTTGCCGTTTCTGATCCCAGGTGGTATAGCTGCGCTATACTACCTCCAAGAAACCGAAGATCTCTAAATAGTCCATAAGGAGTAATTGTAATTATAGAATGAGAATTTTCTTTAATCCTTGGCTGTTCATTTTTTGTAGATGTTCCTGAACCTTCGTACTTTCTATCGTACGTTCATCAACCAAGCTCTGAGGAGGCCACCATCCACCAAATATCCAAGAACCTCCTTGAAGTTACTCAAGAGCTTGTGAGGTTTGATTTTTAGCTTTATTTTTTGTGAAATGCTTAACATATCTTTTATAATCATTAACTTTTCATTAATATAATGTTCTTTTGCACATGAAAAAATTAAGTCAACTGCATTCAGTGCGTTAGCATGACTTTGATTCGGTATAATCCTGCCTAGTTCTTGGATCATAAATCCCATTTAGGACAAATTATCCGTAATTGTAACTCTTGGAGCAGTCAATATCGATACTCATAATTAATATTAAACATCCGATTAATATTAGACTATGAATGATTTCTGCAGAATACTGAAGGAAAAAGCTTGTATGAATTCAAAATTAAGGATATAAATTGGGGCATTTAAATTTCAAATCGCATTCTGCATAGTAATTCTAGTAATCTATAGTCAAACTTTGTGGTTTAGCAACTTTTCCTACTGTGGAAAGTATGGTTTAAAAGAATTTATATCTAGCGGTTAAATCACAATACACTGTGTATGAGTTGGACCAGTCCAATGAAAGATGAACTTTTTTGTAGGCAAAAGGCTTAAGAAGAGACGTGTTTCTGTTGACAGTGAAAGATTGGCGATAATCAGATTTTTTATTGTAAACAGCACATACAGATGCTTATTTTCTTCGCGTAAGTTATCGCTCATCGGTTGACGCCCTTTGGTGTTACATTTGGAGAGTTTTGGCTCTTTCATCGTAAATTAATATTAAAATATAGTTAAAATTGGGAAAGTATTGAGCAATTCCTTAACCCTGAAAACCCATATAGTATTTTAAAAAATAACATCTTGATGGCAATTTTTGATCATGGAATAAAATTTTTTAAAAAGCGATCGAGTAATTATATAATTTAAAAAAATCATATTCAAAATATTTCTTTAAATGTAAGAAAAAATGCAAAACTCTTCATAAATTACTCGTAACCTCAAAAGTTGAATCCGCAATTAGAATGTTTGTAAATAACATTTAAATCACGGGAAGAGTATCTTTTAAATGGTATTTAATCAGTAGGTCATGTACTTGCGATATGTATTTTTATTAAATCGTAGTAAGTTATTAGCAATATAAAATTTAATTCACTGATTAATTTTAATTCATATTTTATTTTAGAATTCTATTAGAAACATTCACTAAAGTATTCTGATACAGATAAAAATGAATTGGTGGAGCAAAACGTAAATTTATAATTTTGAGTACCGCTTGTGGTGAAGTGATGAAAAATATCTGGTTCCGTTTTTGGATGAATGTATTTCTATAAACTTTTTTTCCATAACTTGGATTCTATTATTCGTAAAAATAAAGCAAACACAGATTTGGAGATTCAAATAAATAGGTTTTAAAACAAAACAATAAAAAAAATTAATTTTTACCCAATCTATTTTACTGTAGTCGGATACCTTAAATCCTCGATTTGGCCTTTATGCTGGTTGCGTATGATAAAAACCCATTTTGACTTTCGCAATTACTACTTACCTACGAATAAAATCGATTAGCCCATCTAATTCACAGCCGTGTTGATTTAGCCGCTAGTGAATTTGCTAAAGCTCCTACACTAATATACTTTTTATGCACGAGAAATGATAAATTTATAGAAGTTTTGGGCAGTAAAATGGGTCGGATTTGCCTCTGATATTATATCCAGAAAATTAAAGTACGTCAGAGTATTAATATGTTGTATGTCGCATATCCTCTCTAATCTGACCACATTTGCTATCTAATGAGATACTCTCTACAACAGTTGAGAGAGCAAAATGGTAACCTAATTAGATGGGTGATCCGAATCACAGGCTTAGATCAGCGAACGTACCAACTGATAATTGATGCGTTTGGTTTTTACGACTTGTGTATCACATGGAGCAAAACAGTTCACGAGTTTTGGGTACTTCAACGGGGTAATGTGGCACATTTCTCAATTCATTTTATTGCAATAGATCAAAGTAGAATTACTTATTTGATTCTTAAATGCTTTTAGTGGCTTTTCAAGTTAACTTATAATATTCCTATTTTGTGATATAATTTCCTCATTATTGTTAAGCTCCATATTAGCATCTTCTCCATTTAATCGTGGCATTTTGTGAGCACTTTTTGTCTGGTGATTAAGAAAGCCTTTAGCCAATTGAATCGATTACTTTCAGGGTCCAATTGGGAGTAATCGACTCTTGGCTACTCTTCTGTAATCGACTCATCTGAGGAATAATTAGGATAGTTTGCAGGATACTTATTGTTTGTCTGGGCGCTTTTACAAGACATACAAAATTGTTGAGAAAAACATTTTTATATCAAAGTTATTAAAATCTTTTTAAAAAGAAATTGCTCTAATCAAATCCGGAAAAATTAATATACAATCTTTTTTAAAGGCTATGATTTGGGGCCTTGTTTGAATTCACCCTGATAATTTTAATTCAAATTTATTTTTGATTCATGAGTAGAAAAAAACAAAATTCTGCATAGGTTATACTAAAAATAAAACGGACCAATTTTTAAATTGATAAAGGATGACATTTTCAACCCGCATTTTTCAATATGCGGCATTTCTTTAATTCACTTGCAACTTAAAAATATGCATGAGAGAGAGAGAGAGAGAGATAACCAGGACGCCAGTGGGTCCCGACGCCCCCTCCCTAAGACTGGATTTACTGGAGGCAGTGTTGAATTTGGGTTTTGTGGATGGATGGTTCAAGGCGCTGAAGAGTTTAAAGTATGCGCCAGCCAAAAGGGTATTGGGTAGTTGCCAATTTGTATAGAATATTGAGGTATGTGGTATGATAATTTAAGGAGTAGGCTACGACTTGTATTTCCAGCATAAAAATACGAAATCTGTCATCGTGTATTCTCAATAATATCAAAATAGGTAGTTAATTCTACAAATTCGTGGCAATGCTTTTGAAATTGAACGCTATCGGCATAAACGGCAAGGCAATGTTTCAAGAAATTTAAGTTGCAAATTTTATCAAACTGAAATATTTATTTAGTGCTGAATTTTTTTATTTTTTTTTCAGTTTCATTTGAAGAATCTTGAAATGAGATTGTAAACCTATGAAAGAGAAATGACAATAAAATAAAATCTTTTTGTTTTAATAGAAAGTTTGAAAAGAGAATTCAGTAGTTATCTTTTCCTTCGATCTAATGTATTTACCTTTTAGCATCAATTGGTCATTTCTCAAGTATTTGAACCCATTTGCAAACTTTGTATCGAAATCGTGTTTTAAAAAAATGGATGAATTGAAGTTTTTTAGCATAGCAAGCTGCAATAAAACCGAGAATGGTAAAAAAAAATTCTTTGAGGGGCTAAAAGTGATTTTTTTTTTCATGTGATGTGTGCAAGATATACCCAATTCTGATGCGAATCTTCTTATTTCAGCTTCAATCCCCGAAGTGGTGATATCAATACGACCGTGCAGAATCGACTAGCCGAACTTCGTCATCTTCCTCCTTCAGAAGTAGCCGAGTTATTGGCGGCACATGGGGTTCGTGTTCCTCGCAGAAGGGCCATCACTTGCGATTTTAACTCTCCTTTTTATCGCAGCATGGATGGTTCTTGCAATAATTTACAGCATCCCTGTTGGGGGAAAACATCTGAACCTTACCAGCGATGGCTACCCCCTGCTTATGCGGATGGCAAGTTTTATCTTTTTTAACAGATATTAAATAGTTTTTTTAAAAAATATTCTTGATATGTTTTTGGAATATTTGTAACACTTATTTTTCGTACTTCTCAAATGATTTTTCATTTTTTTTTTCTAAAATGCAATTTCTTTTGCATTTGATTTTATCCCGATGTCCAAATTAAAGGTACTTGAAAGTTAAGGCTTTATATTCGGGTACAATATTCATTTCTTTTAACGATGGTATAAAGATGGTTATCACAGGAAGTAGTGCAGACTTGATGGTTAACATTATATATATTAAATTATCAGACGTTAGAGAATGCATCCTAAATATGCTTGAAGACAGGATCTTTCATTCCGTTGATCATTTGCCTTTTTTAATTTTCATGCGATTTCGATTAAAATAAAACGCATCAGAATTTCTTATCAAACCATTTTCTGCGAATGAAGTCACCAATTTTTTTACTGGTTTTATATTTTGGTAGTGGGAATAACGAATATGGTAGAAGTTCTAATGTGGCTATTCTTTGAACAGTTTTCTATTCACTAAATGAAAGAGTCTTTAAATAATTTTCAACTATACGAAAGTCTACCACAGTGATAAAATTTCGAGTAGAAAACTTAATATGAAATCCATGATTGGTTATAATACGCTATATGTAGTTGTCGTAAGGATTATGCAAAACTATTTTTCTCCATTCTTGCTGAATTGTTTCACATTTGCATGTTTGGCATGGTAATTGCCATGCGTAATTGAGATTTGCATAGCTTTGGTGATCGCTATATTGAACCCGATTTTAAAACTTTAGAAACGTAAACTTGTGCCTTTTTGATAGAATTATTATGTAGATACGTAGAAATCTTATTTGGTTGCATTAAACACAAATTAAAATTATTTAACATATAAAAACTCTGGATATGCTTAAAACGGTATCTCTTCCTCCCTCCTCCAAAAATGCTCTTATAAAAGGATTGCTACAGAAAATTTTCAACATCGATAATGAAGAGTTGATTATTAATCTTGAGTTCAAAATTGATCAACTTGTATCCTGTAATTCTACAGGCAAGTTTCGTGTAGGCAGCTGCGAATTTAGAATATTTCCAAACATTTTAAGCTCGTAAATAATTAATGACTCTTAGGAAAATCCCAAAGGCGTATTGCTTGGGAAATTGAATAAAAACGTTTAGCACGCCATGATCACAACGTACATTTTTGCATTTAACGAGATGTAATGTTAGATGTAACTAATATGCATAACAAGGCATTAATATTTCCCTTGCAGTTGGATCAAATGGTGCACCAAATTTGCTTTGTGGGTGAGGTTTAAATATCATAACATAAAAGCATTAGTATTTTGAAATGATAGCATAAGATTATATTTTAATTACCTTAATGACTTGCTACTTGCCCAGTTGTACAAATACAGGTGTAATACACTAGTGACTTATTGCAATTAGAATATTTTTTTTCTTTCTAGATTGCCAATTCTCATGTCTTGCAAATGGAAGTCGCTTTTATTTTGCAGTTAGAACCATTTCAAAATATTTAATTTCGGGTGATTCAAATGAGAAGATTGAAAACATAATGTAATATTTTCTCTCATTTTGAGTTTCAAAGATGTTAATTTTTGACATCTTTTGTTTTTTTATTCCAGGTGTGAACGAAATGCGGCGACGTGAAGATGGTGGTCCACTTCCCAGCCCACGCCAAGTTTATCAGTGGTTAGTGAGCCAGACCCGGCAAGGACCAAACACTACTTACTCTAATCTGTCCAACTTGGCTGTCTTTTGGGGACAGATGATAGCCCACGAGACTATCCTTACTCCAGGGGTTACAGTTAAGGTTATTAAGGGAAACAAATTTGAAGACATACGTAAGTCTTCTTTGGTTTTTAAATTTTACTTTATATATACTTATACAAAATTCTTAAAGCGCTACTTAGCAGGCTCTCAGGTTCTAGTTCATTACTTCAAGGGAAATTATTCATTTTCATATAAAATGATCCGTAACTGAATTCCGAGTTTATCTCGGGTTGTCTTGGTAATGAATTGAAAGAACTTAATTTTTCGTTTTGTTTCAGCGCCTAGCTGCTGCAGGCCAGAGACGAGACATCCCGAGTGTATGCCAATTGTGATGGATTATGAGGATGGCTTTTACGAACGAGGCCATTGTATTGCAATTGTTCGATCCGCTGCCTACGCTTACAGCCCCTCATCTTGCACGCCGCTTAGCCTCGGTGAGTACAAATTAGAAGTTGCACCCCCTCCTAAAACAAGGAGATGGGGGGGGGGAACATGCTTTTATAGTCTTCAGAGTATTGCCAGTATTTGAATAAATTTAATTGCCATATTCTGGTTACACGACTGTTCCATAATGGGAAAATGATCAGGAAGGCAGGTTCATAATATAGGGTACTTCCGAACTAAACCTACAGACTTGTAGGGAGGTAGAAAACATCAGTAGGAATCGGAATCGCATAGAGGAATTTCAAATAGACAGGTGGCTCTGTAAACGAGCTCTAGAGATCGGCATGTGTTGGTTTCTCATTGTAGCCGACGGAGTGAGGCAATCCCAAATTGTTTCATTAAGACCGAAACATATTTTTTTAAAAATCTATTCTGAACAAAAGCTACATTAATAATAATAAAAAATAATTTGTTGGTATCAAATTGTTATGCTAAATAAGACTTTAGTTTCAAGTATTTTGTTTTAAACTTTTGAAATTTATGGAATGTTAAATTACATTATGCAATTGTCTGGTTCATAATCTATTTTAACAATCGCACACTTCGGAAAATGATCCGGAACATTTCACAAATCGACATCCGCATGGTCGAATTGCCCTTTCCCATTCTGATTGTTCCAAAATGAATGACATGAAGATAAGGGAGAGACCAAAGAAATATTTTGCGCAACTTTCAAATGCGGAATCGCACTAAAATTCTCGGCATTTAATAAAGAATTTAAACTTTATGGGTGAAATTACTCCCAGGAAACTTCGATGGCTATTAGAGCCTCTCCTCCAAAAGAATAGAGCATTTGGAAAGGATAGTATAAATGAACTGCTCAAAGTTATTATTGATCTTTAGGAATCCATACTACATAAGATATTTACTTTTGTAGGGCTCTATCTGGAATGCTCCTCGCAATGTAATACACTGGAAAGACGGTCATTAAAAAAAAGTAGGAATATTCTGGAATTCAAATGTGCATTGAAAGACTTGGATAATGCTAACGATATTGCTGTCTTAAAATTTTGTCTGCATGAAGACAAACTAGATATTTCCAAACAGGTGGGTTTGAAAATAAATGAAAACAAGTGAGGGAAAAATGGTAAAGGTAATGATTCGCTTTTCCTAAATCAATAAAAGAACATCAAAAGGTTTTTATATGTTCGATTATAATAGATCAAATAGGAGACGCAGAGATGGAAATGCAAACTAGAATTCGAAAGTCTCATTATTCCTTCAGAATAGATCAAGGAAAAAGTCAAATATAAGCAATAAACTCATTGTGTTGAAGTCAGTAGTATTAGCAATCCTTCTTTGAAGAGTGAAAATTGGGAAATTACTAAATCACATGAATATAAATCAAATGACTTCCAAATTACTTGCTTCAGGATTTTAAAAGTGTACTGGTTGAACAAAACTTCGAATATTGAATTACGTAATAAAGACTTCTTCCGAATGTGTTTTCGCCAAAATTAAAAAATGGTTTTGAACATAGGTTGGACATGTTCTTGCAATGCCATTAAATGACAATACAAGCAATGTGATGGCGCATAAACTGGATGAAGACCAAGACGCCGTATGACGATAGAATAAAGAAATGATTCTGGATCATAAAATTTTGGTATATATGTAGTGACGAACGCCTGATGACGAGCGCCATCTGCTGGCCAACAGGTGTTGATGCTTGTTAGACGGAGTGCAGACGAGACGAGATGGGTCTGAACGAAAGTCAGGACGTGTCAGACGAGACGGGTCTCTGAACGAAAGACGCGACGTAACATGTGAATTAATCCTGCGACGTATTCGACGAAATCTATTTAATGTTCATTTCTTTTATGTTAATGTAATTGTCCGTCCTAAATGTAATTAAATGTGCGTGATTCTAAATAGTAGTGATTCCCGAGTCCTACAAATTTACTTAAAATGACAGCATTGGACGGTGTATCTGCTATGGTCTTAGGCATCCGTTTGATGTATAGAGAAATGATATTGGAATAAACTCCTTTGTTAATGTGTTAATATATTTAAGTTATCCTTTAAATCGGGGAACAAAATGCTAATTAGTTGATTGCATAGCTGTCTGATGTCTAACATGTGTAAATCTCAACATCAGTCAAGTGTCGAAGAAATTGTTCCTTAATTTAGTCTTGTCTATTTTACAGGTCGGCATCGTGAACAAATGAACCAATTAACTGGTTTCATCGATGCCTCTTTGGTGTATGGCTCGTCTGAGGAACTGATGAGGAAACTACGAGAGCATGGTGGAACGGGGGGTGAGTACGAGTACTTTATCGGGGTTAAGAACATTCACCAGTATATTTCGTGTCTGTTGTAATGAATAAAAGCAGTTCACCAGTGTACAACTTTTTCTCCGTAGACTTTTTATTGAAGTTCATGAGAAAGCAAAATGTCTCATTAAGTAATCCCCATATAAATAATACTTCGACAAGTTGAAAAACAGTGGATTATTGGATAAATAAATCACAATTTTATATTCTGCTAATTGTTGCAAAAATAGTGATCGTCGTATTAATATTATTTGTATGGGAAATTTTTTGTCAATCTGTTGATATCCAAAGCAAATTTACTGAATTAAACGAAGAGTTAAATTCACAACATGAAAAAGAGCTCTTTGATTTGCTCGAATGCTGAACAAAGAATAAACAAGAATTGCCGTTTTATATGTAAAAAGTATGGAATATTCTCTAATCACATAGGGTTTAATTTTTGTCAGTAGCCTAGAAATTAAATTTGTATTAAACTCACAAAGAGTTTAGGACTTCTTGCTTTCCATCTAGGATCAAGCATCTATTTACAGGGAAAATCTATGAATCGAGTAACGAATACAATACTGATAATCCAAATTTATTTCCAAGTCGGTCGTGAATACCCGTATTAAATTCTGCTCTATACCTTGGTTTACTAGTGAGTTGGGGGATATGTTATCATACACTTAGATTTGTTAGATTACATATATGGATCTTGTATGCAAATGTATCCGAGAATGCGAATTGTTTCATTCTCGTAATGGAGCTCAGTTCACATAAATATCAATGCGCATGCAATCTTAAGTCTATTTTGGTATATATCTGCATTTCTTAAATCATCAAATATAAACAGTTCAATAAAGATACTTTTCTTCCATAATTGTACTTCTTTCTTTCATAAAATCTATGCAGCGGTTGTACAATAGTGTCCAAAATGCTCAATGGTTTCCAAGATTTTATTAGTAAGGCACATTTAAGACGTATCGAATTAATATTCTTATTAAATAAGCACAGTGTAAAATATCAGAAATACGAAGCATTTAAGAAACAATCTCGATATTTACATAAATAGATTTCAACATTCTGGAATTGCCGATTTCCCTTAAATTTGCATAAACACTGCAAATGAATGAAAATATTTTCTATTTTTGCAGCCAAGTTGGCCATGGACTATTCGACAGGGTGGAGTTATCCTCCTAGAAAGGACAGACCTTGCAAAGCAGGGCACGATGTTTGTGACAAAAGATGCTTTCACGTTGGTAAGATGCAATTGAATACTGAAACTTCTGAATATTTTTATCGGTGCAGAATTACTTTGTTAAAAAATGCCGCCATTTAAAAAAAATGATCTCTCTAAAATTCCATCAGTTAAATTATTTAATATTTTGAATTTTAATTATTTCTGATTGTACATATTTATATCCTTTAAACCATTAAATATATATCTATACTTATAATAAAGTTCAATGTGTGTGTGTGTTGGCGCTCTACAGGCCAGACCATTCAACCTACAGCTACCAAATTTGGCACGTGTATACCTTGGAGGCCGGGAATGTGCACCTGGGGGTTATTTTTCGAATTTTTAATTAGAATTTTATTTATTTAAAAATTAAGCGAAATTTTGGCGTGTTTCTGCTATAACTTCCGAAAATATTACCGCACAAAAAGGATTTTTACATGAAGTTAAAGATCAAAAATTTATCTTTTAAGTGATACCAATGTTTTAATCTTGAAATTAAATTTCTATTTTTAATGAATTTTTAAATAAATATTTTAACTATATTCAATTTTTTTTTTCGTACAAAATGAAAATAAAATTTAAGCTGCCCGAGTGCGTTTCGGATTCATGGGGAAAAAATTAGCTTTTTTCAAAGTGTTGCCATCAAATTGATTAAAGCTCCAATTAAAAATAAATTAAATCATTTTGGAAATGAATCTGCAAAAATATAATTTTCGGCACGTGTTTGTAGGAAATGAAACAAATATGAAATATTTTTTCTAAAAAATAAATTCAAGAAAAATTATTTTATGATCTTTTAAACTCTCTATATTATTAATCCAATAAATCAGTTTTATTTTAAGGCAAATTTAGTTTAATATGAACAGTATATCCATTCAAATCAAAACCACACAGCTGATTTGTAAACCTTTAGTCAGACACAGATCTGCTAAAATGGTCTAAATGGAAAATGACTATATTTTATGTAACTTGATTTTATAAATGCTCTAATAAATAACGAATTTTTGATTTTACATTAAGCTTCTGCTGTGGAAATTACGAATAACAAAATGTTCTTGAAACACTAATATTTTAAATAAAGAGTTAATTTCCAATCAACTAAATCACTTAAACCGACTGATTTATGAAAATTTGAATATCACTATTCAATAAAAAAAGGATAATTTTTGATTTTCCATCGATCGTTTCAAAGAAAACACGCCAATCAGCACGCAGGTTTCTCAATTAATTGGCCTAAGATTATGAAAATGTTGAGTTTTTCTAAATTTTTAAAATTCAAAACTTTATAAATAAGTCTTAGTTGATCGTGGAAAATAGAAACATTCATTCATTTATTTAAAATTTGGTGGGTCCAGAATATTTCTCAGAATATACCTTACTGCATTAAATTTAGACTTCATAATTTTTGAAATATATTTATAGGCCGGAATAAAATATTATTGATTTCATTTCAATCCTTTTGAAAGCAAAACTAAAAACTGAATTTTATGCTGAATCTGAGAAATTTTTGTTGAATTATTGTTTGAGATATTGCATAAATTATGAAAAATATTTTGTAGTTCACATAAAACTTAAATACCGAGCGATTCTGTTTGCAATACTCATATTCAGTAATAATAATAATAAATAAATAACAATAAAGATGATAAATAAAACACTTAGCTTTATTTAAAAATATCTTTATATTAATTGCAATTTCATCATTTCCACTTTAAATTAAAGTTGATGTTTTACCGGAAATGACGACAAATTAGCAAAACATGTATAGTAAATTGAACGAAACGATCTAAACAACAGTATCAGTTTGGTATGACTATCAAAATTTGAAGATTAAAAATGTTTTGTTTGAGAATCTATTAAGAGACCAGTTACTTAAAATATTTAATTGAAAATTGTAGCGAGCGGTAATATTGGCAAACCGGCTGGTCGCCAAAGGCGGCTAGTAGTTAATAAAGCTATAGTCCAGTTCTAAAGTCTCATTAAATAAGGAAGGCAATTGTATGAAAACACTTTTGCCTCTTTGAAGGTGAATAATAAAAAGTTGTTTTTATAGAAAAGAGGTGAAAACTCAATGTCATTCAGTAAAAAGATTTTCTTACTCTTCTAAGCAGATAATTTCGTGTTTGTAATCTGCAAAATTTGCCGGGACATTGAAAAGAACATTCATAGATTTAGACTCGTTTTTTATACTTGAAACTGGTGTTTTAGCGAGTCTTGCTTCGTTCATTTAAAGAATAGTTATCACAATAGGTTATAAAAACTAAAAATCGAAAAAAAAAAAACAACTATGCATTTATTAACTCTCATAAATTTTCAAAAAATAAGCAAGTAACTCATTAATTGAAATTCTTAAACTTATTTAAAGGAGCATTTTCGAATTCTCACAAAAGCTGCATTCTTCAAATACTTGCGTACATGCGATTCAGTACATCAATAGTGATATCAAGGCAATCATCTTAGAGCAAATCTCTGCTGATAAATTCGTCTACAGAAGGCATGCTGTACACAGGAGAGCGGAAGTGCTTCATACATATACATATAAGTGCTTCATACAAGTTAAGGGATAAAAGATAGGACGAAAGATACGAGAGGAGGAAATGCAAGTTCTTGAATCAAACTACTTTAATCATTCTAAGGAAATCCCAAAATCAACCATTGTTCCATATTTGAAGCGAGACAAGGACACGAGCAAAAATATTACAAAAGGCAATTCATTCTTTTGTTCAAAGAAAATGCCATTGAAAAGTAGGTGAATACATCGATCAGCATTTCTCCTTTGGAAAAGGGAACTAACCAATTGGGTTTTAAAAATTCCATTATAAATTTATAGAAAATTACCATTGATGAAGTACCTCTAGTACATATATTTGAATTTTATTCTTCCACATATCATTTTGGTCGTGTTTCCATATTGATTAAAGCAACATTAGTCTGCTGAAAATCTCCTTGCTAAGGAAGGATTAGATTCTACTTGTAATAGGGTTCACTTGCAAAACTAGACCTTATTTATAATCAAATGCCAACTATTACATAGTATTCTCAACACTGTCAGTTTTGTCAAATTGAGTTGTAAACTGATTTTTCTTGATTAAAGTTAATTAAAAATTGATCCAAGATGTCAATTTCTGAATTTTTTTAATGCATCGTCCTTCCCAGAGGAAACGAGCAATTACAAATTGCATAATTCTAATCTAAATACAGTTCGTCAAAGGATGCTGGAATTCGAAAAAGGACGTTTGTTTTTCTATAACTAGGCTCGTATAATGATTACATGCATTGTAAATCATTATTTGAAAACATCCCTGATCTTTTTCATTCAATAGGAAAGGCACAGAATTGTGAGCAAAGAATTTTATTCGTTGATCATCATTTGTTATTCATTAATATGTTTGTACAAGATCTTCAGTTATGTTCGATTTCTTAAATTTTTCCTTCATAAAGTCGAAGTTGCAGCTCTCGACCAATTAAAATGTGCAGTATACGTAATAAGTAATTTTGTTCAAATCACGATTAAGGGCGATGTATTGCTAGACAAATACGAGATTTTATTCTTTATGGAATAATTTGTATTTACCTGAAATGTCTCCATCAAAAATACATCACCGCAGGCTTTTGCCAATAGAAA
This sequence comes from Argiope aurantia, assembly GCA_026543865.1. Taxonomy (NCBI): domain Eukaryota; kingdom Metazoa; phylum Arthropoda; class Arachnida; order Araneae; family Araneidae; genus Argiope; species Argiope aurantia. The sequence continues at coordinate 103,198 of JAPMOR010103763.1, read as the reverse complement.
TGTGAAACTTCATGGGTGCATTAATGAATGCAAGGAAAACATATTACCAATTGACATTTTTACACGTATTGACCCTTCTATTAACTTCTATAGAAGTCAATGTTTTCATATAATTGCTCATCTTATTTAAATTTCGTCATTGGAAACATACTATGTTCAATATATTCCATTTATGTAGGACACGCTGTATAAACATTCAGCACTTTATCTCGGTATGCAACTATAGCTGACAGTTTTTGTAAAATTTTTGAATTTACATTAGAATTCTACCTGTAGAGCATAAAATTTGTGAAACCTTGTGATTCGAAGTGTGAAGAATGGTTGCTTCAGTAACTTCTCAATTTCTAATAGGCGAGCAACGAGCAAACGAGAATCCATTCCTGGCGGCTCTGCATACGCTTTGGGCTCGGGAGCATAATCGTCTTGTAGATGCCCTGAGAATTCGTGGATGGCCCGATGAGACTCTTTTTCATGTTGTCAGGAAGATCGTTGGGGCTATTATGCAACATATCACCTACAAGTAAGTTCCTTCAAGATATTCATAAAGTAATTAATGGGTTTTATCTTTGTCAGTCAATTGGTTTTGATACTAGAAAACAATATAAACATTTGGTTTGCGTATTTGAATTCAAGATTATTTATAGTGATGACTTCATACATCACCTGAAACTTATTTCTGTATGGGCATCTCTTCAACATTGTTGTCTTCAATCTTTCCCTCAGTTAGCTTTGTCATGAACCGAATGATAAGTGAATTGTTACATGTATTTCATCAATGTAAACGGTATGTGCATACAAAGTGAATGTATAATAGTTTAATTTAGCACCTTAATACACAATGAATCGGAGTTAATTTTATGCCTTTTTAAAAATTTATTATTATTCTCAAAGAGAATACGATATTGCCAAGTTGCTTGCTGACAAAATATCGAAATAATTACAGAAAGATGCCTTTCTTCTAACCGATGCATTTAGTCCTTAAGTTCTTCAGTTCCCCCACATTTCTTTTATTTCTATTTTTCCGACTAGCATAAATCCTATTGAATCGAGTTATTTTACTATGCTTTTTCCTTCCATAAATGGGAATAGCAATTTGTTACACGTGTTAGGACATTTAAAGACTATTTCTGTGGAAATCCTATTTTAGGCCAAAAATTTAGATTCTTTCAAGATTGATTGTACTTCATAACATTTGAAAACACTATTAAATTGGAAATTTTAGACAAAATACTATTAAGGAGACACTTTGCTTTTCCCATTACAGTGGGGGAAACAAACGAAATTCATCCCTGTTACTTTCATTTCTTACCATACGCTGCTGACTTTTACTAAATTTATGCTATAATTGTACAGACTAAGCAAACGGAACTCGTTTGCGCGTTGTAAAATACGATGATACGTGCAATAAATAGATTTATCTTGCAGAGAATACCTTCCTCGGATTTTGGGGGAAGAACTTGTGGATGTCCTGCAGCTGAGTGTGCCCACCAAGCATTATTATTATGATCCAAATCTCAACCCGACAATTTATAACGTGTTCGCCTCTGCCGCCTTTCGGTATGGCCACAGTATGCTTTCCGAACGGTACCAGCGTGTCGGACACTCGGCTGCGAGTAGCCCCCTCTTGAGTGGCGATTTCTTCAGCATGGACGATTATTGCGGGCCCCACAGTGATCCTGTAGCATCCTTGCTATCGGCGCAAGCATATCAGCAGGCACAACGAGTTGACAATCTCTTCTCCAGGCAGGTGAGAAATATTTTTAAACGTAATTTTACAGACATTCCTCGTATGTTATGAGAATTATCAGAAGTTATTGATATAATTATTTGAAGTTGAAAACTGTGTTTAAGGTAAAGGCTTGGTCGATTTAGTTTAGATTTTAACCCTTTGCACTCGGAAAAGTAATTCGACGCAAAATTCAGCTGACACAAGGATTTGCTTACTGCCATGGGAAAAAATGCGTAGATTATTTTTTCCGTAAAATTCATCTCTTCATTCTTTAGGCATTTTTAAAAATCAAAATTCAATTGAAGTGTTAAAATGATGCACTATCCGAGTGCAAAAGGTTAAATATCAGCTTAATCAATTATCAAATTGTTAGATTCTTTTGTTACATTCTTCGTTCGATAAGTAAATCTTACATTTTTGAGTTAAAAACAGTATAACCTGAAAGTACTAAAGAATAGAACTTTTTTAATGTTTGTAAATCTTGAATATGCAATTTTTTAATGCAGGCAGAATGTAACATTGGGAAGTTTACTTTTCAAAATAATATTAAAAAAATAATTGGCATGTGCACTATAAAATGGTTTTTCCTCTAGTTAAAGCAACGCTTAAATCTAACGCGTCCAAGAGATACGACTCATTCAGATAATTATCTAAATTCATTTGGACACTATCTCATTAACTTTGATAAAATTTCAAAAACTTTGTTCCGATGTCAGTTCCAACAGGGCCATCATGAAACAAATGGTAACTAAGGGATTTTCTGTAGGTTACGAACCATTTATTTGCGAAGAAAGTGAACGATCCCGGTTTTGATTTGTTCTCAATTAACATCCAGCGTGGACGGGATCATGGTCTTCCACCTTACACAAAGTGGCGTAAAGTTTGTGGCCTGCCCCAAGTCGAGGATTATTCGGACCTCCGTCATTACATGCCAGAACACGTAATTGAGAGACTGGCTGCTGTCTATGGGTAAGAGAATATTCTTTTATTCTCTCAAAATAATTTTTCACTTTTAAATCTTTTTTCTTTCTTACTCATTGCAGTCCTGGCGGAGTTCACGAAATTGACCTGTTCCCAGCAGGCGTTTCCGAGTTTCCGGTCAATGGTGGTTTGCTGGGACCCACCTTCACTTGCATCGTATCTCATCAGTTCAAAGTTCTCAAATTTGGAGATAGGTTCTGGTATGAAAATATTCACCACCCGGGGAAATTCTCTAATGGTGAGTAATTTAGATTAAAAGCTTTAATTAAGAATGTATACATCTCTTCTGATGTATGTTTTATTTATTAGCTCTAATGGGATAGTATTCGCACTTTTAAAAGTAAATTGTATTTTCAGTTGATTCTCCATTTCTAAAGTTTATTTTGAAATTTAAAATTCGCAGCATCAGTTTGAAATTCTTTAGTAAAACTAAATATTTTTGGCATGTTTTGAGATTCAAAAAAGGCTATTCCAGAAAGTGATTTGGAATGTGGCGTGACCTACCAATTTATTAATTTAAATTCCATTTTACACTAGCTTCTTTTTTCTTCCAAATCTTGACAGAGCATGAAAATGAAATGCATATAGGAACTACTTTTTTGTCTTGCGTCATAAATTTTTCACGCTAATTGCAATTATTTCAAACCAATTGTTGCAATTATTTCGCTAGCAATTCTGACAGTTTCAGGAAGACTGAAATCTGTTCCTTTCTTTTCAGAGCAAATTGCCTCTATCCAAAAGACGACGCTGGCGTCACTGTTGTGTAGGAACTCGGACGTTCAAGAAATACATCGAAAGGTTTTTGAAGTGGAGTCGTAAGTGTTACGTCTTTTATTCAGTAAAATTAGTCGAGGCGTGATTAAATTTCATTTCATAGGTGTGCTAAGCTCGGCTGTCTTTAAATTGTAGTCATAAGGTTGTTTTCACTCAACCTCAAGTTTCAACTTAAACTGAAATTTCAGAAACTCAGTGTTTAATTATTGGATTAACTCAACAATACAACAGAAGTAAACACTTATTTTAATACTTAGCAGCGTTAAGAAGAGGATACAATTGCAATTCCTAGTTACTTCTTTCAGATAATATCATAAGTTTTGATTTTTTTTTTCTTTGTAAAACGACTTCCATGCAGTTTTGAAATTATGCATCTTTTACGAATTTAAAATGTTTAGTAAGTTTTTATATAGTAAATTTCTTAAATTTACTCTATATAGATACATTTCTTTCGCAAGCAAATGCATAGTTTCCCTTTTACTTTTTATGAAATAATATTCCGAGGTACAGATTTTGATAATTTTTCTAATTGTATAGACGATTTCCATCTTTGATTATGTATAGCACGTCAATAAAAAAAATACGAAAGAGTAGTTCGTTAGAAATATTTAGTATTCTTTATCAGAAATAGTTAATTTTAATCCTTTTTTCTTTTTTTTTTTTTTCAGGCCGTCCAATCCCAGAGTACCTTGCAGTGTAATTTTGCTTGAAACAGACTTGAATGTCAATCTTTGGCCTTAACTTGTTTATTGAATAAACAATTGTTAACTAAGGATAGTATTTTCCATTTTTTTTTCTCCTTCAAATGCACGACATTCTAAAAATGTAGCAAGTTTTTAGTTACGAGGTAGGAAGTATATCCAAGTTATTAGAAACGTGAATATTCTTGAAGTTGGTTTTTTCGATTTCAAAGTCGAGCTTACATTGAAATAGGAAATGCTGTTTTTACACATAAATCTTATACAATTATTGATCAAAGAAATACTCTTTTGTAATTTTTACTTGTCATTTTTTGTAAGATATAGTAATTATTTTATGACTTTGAATGTTAATGTTGATCAGGAATAATTATATTGGAGTTAATGCTTATTATGAAGTACAAAAGTTTTGAAATATTAATGAAACCAGAGGTCTATCAGTTTTTACTATTGTGTTCTCAGATTTCTTAACAGTAAAATCATATCTACGTTCGACTAGAAAGAATGCTGCCATTTGAATTTAACACTTTAAGAATAATGCATAGCATTTGATGTCACTAATTTCAGATAAAATAAATTAGTCCCAAATCTAATGGACTTTCCAATGAATTAATCGCCTGCTTGAATGCAAAATTCCCACATATAGGATCTGAAGTTATCGAACGTTTTGCTATCAAAGGTTTCTCAAGTTTTGTTGCAAAATGATATTTTGTTCCTAAACTATCGCATCCTGATACTAACCATATCGTATGTTGGAAGAGACCACTGTAAATAAGTTGAAAACGAAGTCTTGGTTTATAGCCGTTTATATTATATACATAGTTTTTTTCACTTAAGTTACACATAAGTTATACATACCTCTTAAGTTACTTTAGAAAGCGCTTTTCAAGATATAGAAAAATATCAATTCCAACAATACCCTTGGCGTTTTTCTTTAATATTAATCCTAAACCACCTCTTGCTCAAATTAGACGCTTAAGTTTAGTGAAAAAAACACGCTTCAGTTATTCTAAACTGCCGAGTTATGTTAATTCCTATCCAATTCCTTAACCGCGAATTGATGACCCTGGTCGAGTTTCACAAACCCGAGACTTTATGGATTATCTACAGTGGGTATGTGTGTAGTTCACACTTTATTCTTCTGGAATTACATTACAACACAAGTCTCGGAGAGGGATGTTACTTCAGGTGGTGCTATCAGCTATTTAAAATTATGTCCAAACTGAAATAATGTTGTAGCTAGAAAACTGAATGCTAATGCAATTGAACTATGCAAATCTCGAAACAAGAACTAGTTTATGAATGCATTACATTTTTATTGAATTGAAAACACATAAATAAAAAATAAACGAAGCTCAGTTGGACAATACTTTAAAAAAAATTTATTAATGAAAAATTGTATCTTTATTGAATATATTTCGGAACTAGTTATTTATTCGGGAAAATCAACAAATACTTAAAATTTTGATTAAAAAAAATTTCGGGTTGCCTAAAATGCAATTATTGAATAAAATTATATAAATATAAATTACGTAATTGGAAATTTCATATGCGTTATTGATGGGAAGGATAAAAATAAACTAAAAAAAATTTTAAGTTTCAGAAAAGATATCTAGTTAGAAAAGTGGAGATTATAAATTACAAGTTAATACATTTGGTTTTGCTTGACCTAAAAATGTATTCAAAGTATTTATTACACTTTAATCTTAATAAAGCAGCTCTTTCCTGCAGCCTCTTCATAGATTGTCCTTCCCTTTCTCCCATAGCTTCTGATCCTTCGGTTATAGTTTAATTATCTCACACGAGTGGGGGGAAGGTTATGATTTTGTTTTCCCCTCGCGTTTCCCGCTATGCTGATAGCAGTTCTTCCAAATTATTTTTATTTCCATCATTACCATGATCCGATGTAATATATTTTACTCTTTAGGAGTTTTAAAATTTTTCATTCGCTTTCCAAATCTTTTTTTTCTTCTGTAAGAATCAAAATAATTTCAAATACAGCGATTAGGATTATTTAAAAATTTATTAATTCAAGGAAACTTCGATTTTAACTTTTGGTGATTCCTTTTTTCATAATGATCTTCTCTAAATGGTTTGTGAAGGAATTTTCAGATGAAAATTATTTAAGTTTTTGGTGAAAAAAATTAAGCGAAAATTTTGAAATTTATTCTAGAGTTAAATTTATTATACCGCAGAGCGAAGCTACGAAGATTCCCTCTCCAGCTGAATTCTGTCTAGTCGCTTTGTGTGCTGTGGTTGTTATTGCTACTTGTGGGCTACTGTGTACTGTAGTGTACCGCTGTGCGTTTCCTGTATATTTTTGTCGTCTTTGTGTTAGTGTCTTCGTGTTTAAATAAACTTCGTCGTTGTTCGTTGTTGTGGTTTGCTGATTTTTTTCACTCCATACACCCACTACAAACAAACTCGGTGAATTTAAGGACTTAGTAGTAGAATTACAGTGCCATAACAATATTAATATTTTGCATTGAATCTAATATTAAGTTTGTTGCTTGAAAAAATTTGAATTCAGTTGAACAATAAACAATCATACAAAAAATGGGACATTTTTTTTTCAGTTGTATTTATAGTCTATTAAAAGACACGTAACAAAATATTGAAGAAAAATTAACATTCTAGAGAATTTCTTATTAAAGGAGAGAAAAATATTTTTACTTTTGATACTATTCAAAAGCAAATTGAAGTTCAAAGCAATTAGAATGTTCTTAAGAGCATATAAAAAGTTTACTTTATTATGATTTATTTACTCTTTTCATATTTTTTGCTCCATAAATGTTAGACTGCATTGAAATTGCAGTCAATCATGTTTGTATCTCTTCCGTCAATGATGCCAAATTGCTGCTTAAAACAACTGAACAGTTGGAATTACGCTGAATTCATTCTAATCATACCTACTCCATTTATATAAAAAAAGATTTACTATTTTTATTAATTTCCTGGTTTCATAAGCAAATGTTTCGGATAAAAAAATTCACTCATAATTCTTGTTGGAAATTTGTCCAATTTAAAAACGTTTCTTCCAATTCTATTTAGTAGCCTCTTGACCGATGCAATTATTAGAGGAATTGCATCGTTGCCCCGAGAGAACCACGTGGAGGTTGTCTACTTTCTTTCCCCTCCCACCACCCTCCTAACACTGCTGTACCATCGGCTTTCAAGTACCCTTTCGATAAGATGGTGAATATTCATTAACACTTTATGTGTACAGTCTTCAAATCGGATGTTGACACCTCAGTCTTGACGGCAGGCATTTTTAATAAGTCAAAGTCGGGATATGAAAGGTCAATATCACTGACAGTTTTTTTTTTAGTGTATCAATCATTGATCTTTCAATAGAATAGAGAAAATCCAATCTTGTTAGTATAATGAAAGCGAGGAATAGACGAATAAGGGCATTCAGGTGAAATGGATGTAGATAAAAACTATTGCCATTGTTTGTCGTTTCAATATACAAACAATATTTCTGGTATCCGTATGAAAATTTTGTAAAAGATTTCAATGAAATTCCGCCTGATGAAATAATAAAGAAGTAATTGATTCCAATAAAAAGGAATGCGGAGAAAATGTTTGGATTTTTAATATTGAGCGACTGGCAAATTTAAGTTCTTAAGCCATTCGACGATTTATGATGTGCTTTGATTCCCAAAGCGGAGCACATTAGAAATACATGAAGGACTTGACCTCCTGCATCATCTCCTCTGCATTGTAGCCAGATTGAAAGGAAGATCTAACCCATGGTATATTTTGAAAATCGTCAGAGATTTGACTTCTGGGATAACATTCACTTTGGGAGCAGTCGATTTTACCAGTAGGCCAATTCCTTGGCAGATCTTAAAAACAGCAATTGAATCGACTGCGGGAATGCATGTCTTGAGCTTTGGTGGCGGTAATGCAGTTATGTCTAAGTCAGTAAATTTAATATATTGGATGTCAGGAAGAATGTTAAACATGGAAGACATTATACAATTAACAAGTAACAGCAAAATGGAAAACGCTGTCGCAGCAGCAGCTACATTAAACGCATCTATAATAAAATTCTTAGACTTCATAAATTTTGAAATATATTTATAGGCCGGAACAAAATATTATTATTGATTTCATTTCAATCCTCTTGAAATCAAAACTAAAAACTGAATTTTATGCTGAATCTGAGAGATTTTTGTTGAATTATTCTTTGAGATTTTACATAAATTATGAAAAATATTTTGTAGTTCACATAAGACTTATATACCGAGCGATTCTGTTTGCAATACTCATATTCAATAATAATATTAATAAATAAATAGCAATAAAGATGATAAATAAAATAAAATGCTTGGTTTTATTAAAAAATATCTTTATATTAATTGCAATTTCATTATTTCCGCTTTAAATTAAAGTTGAAGTTTTACCGGAAATAACAAATTAGCAAAATATATATAGTAAATTGAACGAAACGATCTAAACAACAGTATAAGTTTGGTATGACTATCAAAATTTGAAGATTAAAAATGTTTTGTTTGAGAATCTTTTAAGAAACCAGTTACTTAAAACCAGTTACTTACTTACCAGTTACTTATTTAATTGAAATTTGTAACGAGCGGTAATACTGGCGAACCGTCTGGTCGCCAAAGGCTAGTAATCAATAAGAACTATTACAAAGAGTTTTTATTATCATTATTTCAAGAACAATTGCTATAATGCAACAATAATCACTATTGAGAAGAAGAAAGTTTCTGTGTTAATATTAATGTTAGTTACTTTATGAAATACTGTACGCTTTCAATTTCAAATCTGACTTTTAAGTGAGAAGTTTGTAAAACAATTATTTTATATAAACATAATAAGGGAAAATAATATTTTAGAATCATGAAAGAAAAACATACTTCAAGAACATTTTTTACATTTATTTAAATCAAGAACTGAAAAAGAAAATACTGTAATATCAAAAATTTCGATTTCAAAATGTTGGCAAATTTCTACGTGCGTTTCAAGTCTGATTGAATCCAAAAAATGCTTTTGAATTTAAATCTATTATTCTGTGAACATGTTAAATCAAAAACGCTTTGAATTAGAAATATGCATTAGGTGTGTAGTTTCACAATTCATAAGAATTATACGAACAACTTATGAATACGATAAATCAAAATCACTTTGAGCTAGGTGGATGAAATTTTGAATGTGGTCTTTACATTTCTATTATATTTGCAATTTCTATTGTAGGATACTTTCCGATCTGCAACCAAAATCAGCACAACAGAAATTACTTTAACGAGTTAGCTAGGATAATTCGACGAAGAGTAATTAAGGGAGATTCAAATAAACAATAACATACTTAAACACAAACTATTTATTTAATCACGGAAACTGTGAATCGCATAACTGCGCGAAAAAATAAACAGCAACCAATACCAGTCTGTGGTAGCAAACTACAGCACTTTTACAGTGTGGCAATTGGAACTTAGATTGTTATTGTTGTTCCCTATGGCACTTGACCTAGACAATCCCGCTCACAATCTCAGCAATTTTAAGCCGATATTTTTAGTGTCTCTTGTTTCAATAGCGTCATCTAGGGCCAAGAGTACGAATTAGCTACTCATGCCTCACAACCCTTTTTTACAGGGCGGACTTCATTCATACATTTCATTCACAGATCGTAATTTAGACCTGAATCAGAGAACGATCACCCCTGAACCAGTACACTCAGTGGTATTGTTCTGTACATGGAGGACTTTGTGGCTACGACAGATTAATACTCGCAGCAGCCACTTTTTACCCCACGGGGTTGGAACTTACTACCCAAGGATGCGAGTCCAACGCCTTACCAACTAGGCTATCCTGGCCTCGGAAGTTAGATTGTTCCGATATATATAAAGCATGATTCTGATCGGCTTGATTTCAAAAGATGTCCGGTTGGAATAATTGCATAAAAGTATCACTAAAAGAATCCACGAACACCAGGGTTCAAATTCAAATATTTGAAACTTGGTTTATAGTATTATTATGGTTACTACATTAGTATATATTTAGAGAAATCCTTCTCGGGAACTATGTCTTTCCGAATACGATAAATATAAAATAGATATATATAATTCGGTACACAGATTTGATATCTAAAATTTAATTAAGTATCTAATTTTGAAACATATCCATTAAGTGGTTGATCATTTGTCTATCTGTACTTTCGAATGTATGCATGCAAATGTGTTACATAGCTTTAGCATTTTATGTGTAGATTTATATCGAATTTTAAACTAACGGTGTGAAGGAATTGTCTGTATATAGGCACTACTTTCGGATGTACGGAAACGTGATTACAAAAAATGCATTTGTTATTAAAATTATCCTGTTTAAACTTTTAGCTTCAGCCAGTCGAAAAAAGGCATTCAAAATGTGTATTCGATTTTCTTTGGCATACTACAAAGTAAAAAACTCTCAAATTTGGGACCCGGAAAATAAATATCTGAAAACTCATGGTGTTTATGGCCATGTTCAAGATCCACAATTTTTATTCGTGAATGGGAAGTGGAATAATAAATTTATTAGAGAGTATGCGAGAAAGTTTCCCGGTGACCACACCCACTGGGTATTTTTTAAGTTTTACATTTCTGAATGACATAGATATTAGTACAAAATGAAATCACATTTAATTTGCTACAGAATGTCTTAATAATATTTTCCAATTGACGCAAATGATATTTTCAAAAGTGCCTATCGATAGTTTGGGAAAACTAACAACTGTATTATCGATAGTTCAGTTGTCGATACTTAATTATCATTAATTCGTAGGGTGTTTGTTTAAAACTGACCGTTTTCTTTCGATAATAAGCAATAAAAACGATTTCTGCGTCACGCACGTTTGCGTTTTATATATACAGATTATTTATATTGGAAAATTATAAGTACGAACCATTCGATAACTCTAAAAGAGCTGCAGAAAGATCTGAAGCAATTGATTAAAATCGATAGGCAGACCATATACGTTCATTAATGTTAATAAAATTGAGAGCAATATAAAATTAAATTAATTAAAGAAAAAAAACAATGTACAGAGTGAGCTTGGAATAGTTTTGGCAACAATTTAAGTTAATTATGCTTCCATTGTGGTATTTTAAATATAAATACATTTTTTTCTAAAATCCTAATGTAACTCTTTCTGTTACAAAAGAGATTCTTATCTAACAATTCAATCAGTAAACTCCATTAACAAACTTGAACATTTGTAACGAAAGATGAATACTTCTTTTATGTTTCAAAATGAGTAAACCATATTAATTATCTCAATTTTTAAATGCGTAAGTAAACATTGCAAAGATAACTTTAATTTAAAAAAACAACATAAGAAATAACTTTTATACAGTGGCTGTGCTGCCATCTACCGATTAAGATATAAGTGAAATTCTATGCTATTCTTTTTGGAATCAAAAGTATAGATGGCAGCACTGTAAAATATTTGTTGTGTGAGTGGGATGAATTCTTACTTGCTGAAAAAGAACGATATTTTAAAATGTTCGCAGTAAAAGCAAAATATAAATCCAACATGGACAAAAGTATTATTTTATCGATCACTTTAATTTATAATCCTTTTCTGTTACATTTAAATTCTCATAAAGGACTATCGGAAAGCAATTTAATTTCTGTAAGTTTTGACATTACGTATCGAGTTTCACATAAAAAAATATTTATTTTGAAAAATAAAGGGGGCTGTTACAAATTTCAAATAACAAATTCAATTATTAATTGAATCTGAATGTAAAATTGTGACTTGGTTTATAAAAAAATTTAATTTTTTTAAAATTTTCCAATATTTAAAATTTTCCAACATTTTTTAGATATTAGTTTCAAAGGCGATTTGTCAACTCAAAAATTAGAAATGTTGCAAAGAATGTTTATCCAGAAGATTCAAACATTATAAAAGCTATTTTTCACATAAGTTTTCAAATTTTAAAACCACGCTTGAAGTTTATTACATTTCAAACATTTAAATATATATATTATTTGAAGTATTGTAAGTAATAAATTTTGTATTGAAGTGATAATTCAACAGATAAGCGTTTTAGAATCTCTTACCCTCACTTAAACTTCTATATTCCTCCAATCCGATAAATGCTCGTTCAGAAATGATAAGATGTCCAATAAATTATCTGCAAAGTTCATTGAATTTTTATGTTTAATAATCAATAATATATGGTCCCTTATTAAAACTTTCATTTGAATTATGATTTAGAAAACTATCCACATATTTTATTTTCAAAGGTTGACCTCTATAAAAAGAAACTGAATATTCAATAAAGCAGATGAAGCAAAAGAATCGAAACCGAAACTCATAAATATCCAATGACAGGGACAGAAAAATGAAGCCCAACAGAAGACGATTGCAATAATTTATCTTTATATACTTCACATAATAAAAAAAACTTTTGACACGTCTGCATTAACTCAAAAAGAAATATATGTATATAAAACGCTGACATATATAGCACAGATATAGCTCTTCTTACTTATTGTCGAATAGCAGCAATGAAATGTAAGCAAACTGTCACACGAATTTCGGCTTCATTGAATATTTTTACAGCTGTATTGATTCAACACTACCATTTGCTTAGCTAATTAAAAGAGTTGCAAATTATTATCAAAAATATTCATGAGATGGTTCGCCGTTCAGCTAATTCATTCAGTCAGAGGAAAAACGATATCAATGGAATCAAGAAATAGACTTTAAACATAAATTTTAATTAAGAG